>PVHP010000241.1:107756-175586 GCA_004024765.1 Zapus hudsonius
TAAAAAAGAGAGAGAAGACAGAAGAGCCGGGTGTGAAGAGCCGGGCATGATGGCACACACACACACACACACACACACACACACACAAAAAAAAAACACTGAGATTCCACCTCACTCCAGTCAGAAGGGCAATCATTAAAAAATTCAACAATAGATGCTAGTGAGGATGCGGGAAAAAAGGAACCCTCATTCACTGCTGGTGGGATTGCAAACTAGTATAACCACTATGAAAAGCAGTGTGGAGTCTCCTGAATAGGATGGATATAGAACTACCAATGGACCCAGCTATCCCTCTATTGGGCATCTACCCTCAAGATTTCATGCCTCAGCATAGAGGCATTTGCTCAACCATATTTATAGCAGCTCAATTCATAATAGCAAAGAATTGGAATCAACCCAAATGCCCATCATTGAATGAATGGATATAAAAGTTGTAATACATATACACTTTGGAATTCTATGCAGCTTAAAGGAAAAATGACATGATGAAATGTAAAGACAAGTGGATGGACTTGGAGCAAATCATTCTTAGCAACCTCACCCAAGAACAGAGAGTCAAGGGCCACATATTCTCCCTTATATGTGGTTCCTAACCAGGGTTAAGCCTGAACATTAAGAAAACCTGTCAGTGAACTGAGAGACTATAAAAGGGGATGGAAATAATTGGGGGGATGGGATGGTGGGCACACTTATAAACTAAACTAATAATGAATCAACCCCATAAAATCCTAACTTTCATACAGTAAGCTCCTGAGAAAGATGAGGGCACCATCTTGTAAGAGAGGCCATGAATAGAATGGGAGGAAGCCTAAACCCAAGAAAAATTGCTCAGGTCTGCATCTCCCTGTCTCAGTTATTGGTTCCTTCCCACACTGAGCTGTTGATCAATGAAACTCACAAGATCCCCAAAATGAGACAGACTTCTAGCAAAGCTCTTGAATACTTGCCCCAGGCCTAAGGTATGATCCTCTCACTGAAGAAATCACTGAGCATCATCAAACAACACGAAGAGATCCTGCTAGATCCAGAATTCTAACAAATTCTCAGATGGCAGCTTGCATAGTGCTGGATGGAATTACATGAGCTGCCAAGGGAAATTGGGCAATGATATTTGGAGAAAGCAGAGACCACTGATAAAAAATGCAGTTGGTTGTCATGAGAATGCTGAACACACGGCTGTATGGAAGAGACCAGCAAGTCAAGAAGTGCTCATCTGTGTAATAGTGGCACTAAACCTAGGAGGGTAATCAACAGCTTACTGATTGGCTAAGAGACCCACTCAGTGGCAAGGAACACTTATATGAATTGGGATCCATGGCAAAATCCTATGGGGGCCAAGAACTCGGACTCCAAAAGGAAATTCCCACAACCAGAAAGCTACAGAGAGGCTACACAGATTAGAATCTTGCCAAGATAGCTATGGTTGTCTCAGTTAACCTATATTGATCTCACCCTCCCATGGAGATTCTGTTTGTGTCCTTCAGAAGGCAGTGAGAGAGCCGAGGACAACCCAATTCCTCCAATAAAGACATGGTATGATGGCTGACATCCTGGCAGGAGATGAACCACCCCGGCCTATCACACAGGGCCCAAATGAAATCTATGAGAAAGTGATGAGATAAACAGAAGACCAATCACTACATCAAGTCAGATATCCCATGAAAGGACAATGGAGAGGATACCAACAATATCCAACACAACCCAGAGACACTTAAGATCTCAACAATAAAGCAGACTTAAAACTCACCCACCGTGACTCAGGGAACTGAGCAGAAGAGGGGTCAGAAAGAATGCAAGAGCCATGGTGGGGGAGAATATCCAGAGACATTGCCCCCCTCAGTAACAATGCATAAAGGAGGAAAAAAAAAGAAAAAAAATACTGGTTACCTTTGGTGCAGTTCATAACCCCCTACGCTATGGACAGATCTAGTATGCACATTGAGGAAGGACTCTAGCGGGTAGGGGACAGAGAGGATGGAAATGGGGAATCGTCACAAGATTTGCTCATGCAATGTATCTAATTATTCATAATAAAGATATTAATTTTTTAAAAACAAGAGTATGCAAATGTGCATGGACACCTCCAGGAAGCATGTCTAAACTTACTTGATTAAAGACACCCCTTCCCCATGAAAGCCTGAAGTAAAATTATGACAGTTTTCTGGGAAAAAATTAATTAATTAATTAATTAAAAAAGAACTACTCTTCTCACTTGTTCTCCATTGCTGTAGTGATAAGACAAACCCAATGGAAGGAACACAATGTCAGTAATTCTCAGTAATTCTGACAGCAACAAGCCTGTCTGTGGACAGCTTCCTTCCAAAGTCAGCAAGGAGAGAGAGGGAAGAGTCAAGTGGAGGTCAATGCAGTTCACCATCTGCCTTTTGCCATGTCATCCCTCTCAAATTCTAATATCAAGTGTGTGTGTGATAGAGGAAAAGAGAGAAAGGGACAGAGAGAGAGAGAGACAGAGAGAGAGACAGAGAGAGAAAGAAAGCACATGTGTTTCAGATCAGAGGACCACCTCAGGTGTCAATCTTCCACCTTGCTTGAGAAACAGTCTTTTGTTTACTGAGCCTAGGGATTCTCCTATCTCTGCCTCCCATCTCACCAGAGGAGTATAGGTGTTGGTAGAGCATCTGGCCTTTTACCTGTGTTCTAAGGCTCAAAACTCAGAAATGTGAGCAAATGTTTTGTCCACTGAGCCATCTCCCCAGTTCCCTCGCTCTACTTTATACATCAGCAAATGTGCTTGTTCTAAGATGGAGAAGTTAAGACATGTACTTTCATTAAGACAACCTGTCCTTTTTCTTGGGAAGTTGCGGGAAAGGCCTCAGCCAGGTGCAGGACGTAGCCTGCACAGGAGTGTCTCCAAAGGATTTCACAGTCTGAGAACTGACCTGTGTGTCAAATGCCACCAAGCTAGCTTGAGGATCCTCAGTATAGACTTGAGGTAACTGCAGAAGGAGGAGCAACTTTGCCAAATTTTTTTGGTGACAATATCTGGGCCTATCATGAGGAAAAGGATGTCCTGACACCTAGAGATGCCTGAAGCTCACAGGCCCATGCTTCCCAAGGAAATTTCTCAAGCTACAAACGTCAATTGTGGTGACTTATGAAACCCATTCTAGCCCAGCAGAACAAAGGATGGCTCCTAGGAAGATGCTTCCAGAATGAATATCTAGAGATGAGAATATTCAAACAGATTTTTCTGCTTCACATCACCTTTGAGAGGGAAAAGGTTTGTTTTATTAGATTTATTTAGGTACTGAAAATGCACTGAGGACAAGTTAGAAGTGCAAGCCTGAGAGTCTCTGCTTATAAGGACCTTACAGGTAGGGTTACAGATGCTAGAGAGGCTCATTTGGTAACTTTAAAATGGTAACACATAGCATATGTTAAAGCCAGATATAGAGCCAGTGATCTCCACAACTTTCCCAGAAAGCGGAAAGACTCCGTCAAAGATATGTGATAAAACATTTAATATTGCCTTAGGTACCCGGCAAAAGACTCAATTTTCCTAGGCTCTAATTTATTAACTTTAATGGCTGACAGGAAGAGATAGGATAATGTAGTACAAGTTATACAGCTCCACTGAGTTAGGCCTCAGAACTGGAAGCTTCATTCAGACATTAGCTAAACATTTTCCACATCATTATTAAAAGATCATCAATAGAGTTTTTAACCAAAACCAAAGCTACAGAAAGATACATAATCAAATTAAATGTCCCACCATCTTATGCTGCTTACCATTCCAGAAATACATGCCTAACCTATTGCATACCCTAACCTTAACAGTAACTCTTAAAAAGGCAGGAGAAATTTTGGTTTGCTGGCTCTAATGTGTGTCCAGGCAGGGTCTAAAACACAAGTTCAACAATACCTTGTTTTTCTCCTCCTTGCACAGGCTCACACAGAAGGTAATAATTATTTTCCAGTAACATAATAATAGAAAAGGTATTGACCAGCAATGCAATCTACTTGATCACCCGCACGACTCCATTCTTAGCTCTGAAGGCTCAATTGGATGGCATGTGATATCTGTCTCTCAGGGGAATAACAGGTTTTCCAACTGCTCTGCAGCTGAAGGATGCGATTTGTCTCCAGCCTACACCACAGCCCCAAATTCAGCGACCCTGTCTCATTCATCATCAAGTAGGTATTTGCACTCTGGCTTGGTTTCTGGAGCCCAGTGTTCTGGGAAGCTAAATGCAACTACAGGATTTCTGACTTGTGTCCCATGTCAATTTCCTTTTCCCATTTGGATGACCCTCATCGCCCATTCCTAAGATGGAAAGCAGCCTTGCTGTGCTCCATGTGACTTATTCACTGGTTTATGGAGCCAGAGCCCTCTGAGGAGTAACTTTAATACATAAGGTTTCCTGCAGTGCTAAATGGTGCTTCAGGGTGGTGGGAAGTGGGTAAGAGATGGGTGAGGTTCCCCTGGAGCACAGGAGACTCCCACCGGCCACATATTTGCTCAAGCGAAAGAGACTCATCAGCAAAGGCTTTGGAAAATGCTCCTGTGAGTCACTTATCTAGAAACAAGTAGACTGGATCCCCAGGTCACTAGTTCTGAAGCAGGCATGCAAATCAGAGTTGGGCCAAGCTGGAGACCAGCTAGTCTTACCTACTGCTCCTTGGGTTGGTAGGTTTTGTTTTCTATGAAGAAAATGAGCATCTATCCTCTTAATTCCTCAGCACTGGTCTCTGTTGTGTTAGTTGAAAAGATATTCATGGCAAAAGTGTGTCTGTGAGGAGGTTGGTTTTAGTAGTAGATTGGGATTTGGTGTTCTCCAGGCCAGTTTGCCCCCTTAGCCCTCTTCATCGAATAGAAATGATCAGTGCTGGGCCAGGGAGATGGCTTAACAGTTAAAGGTGCTTACTTGCAAAGCCTGATGGTCTCTGTCCAATTCCCCAGTGCCCACATTAAGCCAGATGCACAAAGAGGTGTATGTGTCTGGAGTTTGTTTACAGTGGCAGGAGGCCCTGACATACCCATATTCATTCTCTCTCTCTCTCTTTCTCTGTCTGCCTCTCTCTCTCCTAAATAAATAAATAAGAAGAATAAGAATTGATCAATGCTCAGTCCTGCCCCCTGCTGAGGTGGAAGTTGGAGGACGCATCAAGCCTAATGACTCCCATTGGCAAGGGTGTAGGCATGAGGAAGCCAGGACCATTGCAGCTGGAACTTGCTACCTGAGTTTCTTAGTTAGACAGAGAGGTGTATGTGAGAGCAACAGGGAAACTGTGGCCCTTGGGTGGGTAAAAGTCCTTGAAGCTGCAATTTTAAGGGTTATCTGCTATGTCAGAAATGAAGGAACCGGGGTCACACATGTGCTCAGGAGATCCAAGCTTCATTATATCATTTTGCATTGTGGTTCAAATTTTCAAAATAAATGCCCTCTAAGGGAGATCTCTTGTCCATGATTTGAGGGAGAAAAAGAAGGTCACCTTACCTAATGATTATACTACCCATCTCTTAAATATTCATATATTTTTAAAAATGTACAACATGGAGCTCAATATGTTTCTACCCATTCAGGTCAGGCCACTCCACTCTCTTCTGGAGTGTAATGCGCTTTGCTTTGCTTAAAAAACTTTTACTTCCATGGTCCATGTCTTAGCTGAGTTCTCTCTTTGAGAAGACAGGAATTGAGGAGAGATCTGTGTCTGACAATGAAGGATGTCTCTTGAGCTGTCCCATGGACATTGAGAAGTGTCCCATCCCCAGGCTGTGGAGAGAACACGCCTGGGTATGCTAGGCTCTCCTCTCCTCTCCTGCAGGCTCTGCACTTGAAGGAAGGAAGCTGGGGCAGGATGGATGGGATGAGAAGGGGCCGGGCATGTTCCAGCCTCTTCTTCCACATAGCACTTCCAGAAAACAGTAGGCTGCTCCTCACAGCTTTTCTACAAAGCTTCAGCACTTCAAAGGCATACACAAAACACTGAATGTTCCATTAAACACAGAAGGAGGAGGCATGGCTGAATCTTTTACTGCTACATTAAATGGCTCTCTGGCAGCATAGGCATGGAACCCAGGGCATGTAAGCAAGGTCTCCACAACTGCACTATATCACCCCCCATTGCTATCTTTTTAACCCAGTTTCCCCTCCCCATCTACCCTTTCTCCAGACACATTCAGGACCCCAGAATCATCCTTTCTCACCATTCCTCCTCCTTCAAAACTCACTGTCTTCCAAATTAATGTGCCTTTATCAGCTGAGTGGGTACCTCTCTCTTTTCCCAGGTGGAGCTATGCAAGTCCACCCTTTCAGAGAACATTCTGTCATTAACTCTTTCCCTTGCCACAGCCACCTCCTGAGTTCTTCATGGAGTAGGTGAGGGTGAGGCCAACAATGCGTTTCTAGCACCCTCCCACCTGAGGATGGCCCTGATCCTCCAGCACCTTTGCTCCAAGAAGCCCTGGCCTAAGACACGGGAAAGAAGAGAATGCCGGAGTCACTGCAGTTCCTGTTGGTTGGCCTACGTCACAGCCAGATTTTACTGTTAGACAAATTATTACTGTATCTTTTCAAATTGTGAATTTTCTGGGTGACTATCATACATGGGGAACAAACATGCACCCCAGTCATGGATTCCTTTCTGCACTAGCTTATGGAGACAGAGAAATGTGCTTGGGAGTTATGTCCTAAATGATAGAAAATGATAGAGTCTCAGACCAAGTAATCTGCAAAGCCGTGGTGTGGAGATATATTCTACATGTATTCTGTGCCCTGACCCAGACCACCCAGCATGCTTGGTACAGCTGCTAGGAATTCAGGCCTCCTAACCTCAGGGCTCTCCCCTGCCGAGTGCTCCACACAATCTCAGCCTTCGAAAGCCATCTCCCCGTCTAAAAATTCCATGTATTCCCCCATTCTTGCCCTTTGGAGGCCTCCAACTGATTTTCTTCCATCACTTGCCAGTCACCACATCCAACAGGCTGCTTCCTTCTACTGTCTGTGTCAACCAGGCGACTTTTCTCCAAGAGAGCTTTCTCAAGGTTACCCAACAGCAGGATCCCGAGGATCCTGACAGTAACTTATCCTGGCCCCTGAGAGCCCATTGTCAAATTTTCAGGAATTTTGCTGGCTTATTGTTAAACACAGATATATACTTACATGGAAGTAATTAATATTAATAAGAAAAATATAAACTAAAGCTCATTCTTTTCCTAATGATTTGACTCCATTTTACTTTCACCTCTGTCCTTGGGGTAATTTGTATCAGTGTATGTGACAGATGCTGCAGTTCAGCCACAATAAGTTAGGAGATGGTAAATTTTAACAAACATCTTTGCAGCATTTGTCCATCATCTGTGACTACCACCAGGGCTCACGTCATGCTAGCAATGTGACATCACCGAGTAGGGACTTTGGAACACAGCAGCTCCACCTGTCACACACTTTGATTTATATGCCAAAGTTCTGATCCCTAGTATTGGATAATGTACTATTGGTAGAGGCAGAGCCTTTGAAGAAGTTATTAAATTTAAATAAATTCCTATGAATGGGTCTCCAGTGTAATCCATCCAATATCATTAAATAAGAAATTTGGACAATAGAGCGACAGCACAGTGATTCACAAAGAAAGAAGATTGTAGGAGAGCATGGTAAGAAGGAACATGTCAGCTAAGGAGCAGCAGACACAAAATCTGCCAACACCTTTGACCTTGGACTTGGCTCACCTTGACCTTAGACTTGATCCTCCCCCTCCCCCCATGGCTGTAAGGAAAACATGTGGTGCCCATCTGACTGGCTTAGTTATGATAACCATGGCCAGCCAACAAGCCACTCTGCTTGCATCTCCTCACATGGAAACCCTGGCTTTCTAGATTGCTAGCACACCATGCTCACATGCTGCAACTTCATGCAGTGGTGCAGTTATGGAAGAAGGACCTTATATTTTCACAATTTAAGCTTACTGTGTGCTAATCCCATATTTCTTCTGCCTGTAAGTGGTAGTTTAAATCAGATGTCCCCTAGAGTAAACTCATGTTCTGCATGCTTTGTCCCCAGCTGGTGACAATTTGGAAGTGGAGCCTTGCTGGAGGAAGTATTTTGTTGGGGGTGGGCTTTGGGGTGTTATGGTCAGCTCCTCTTTGTTGGAGTTTGGCTCACTTTCCTGCAGCTGTTTCCACCTGCTGAGGCAGAGGTGATGTCCGTCCAGCCTCTGCTCATGCCATGCTATTGCCACCATGAAGCTTCCCCTTGAGACTGTAAGCCAAATATATCATTTCCTCTCACCAGCTGTGCTTTGTGCCAGCAACAAGAAGGTGACTACAATAGGTAAATTGGTACCAGGGGAGTGGGGTCATTACTGCCAGAAACCTGACTATATGGGTTTGGTTGTTTGGAACAGATTTTATTGGAAGAATGTGGAAGGATTTGAAATCTTGGCCCAAGAAGCACCTTGCAGTGTTGTAAGCAGAGTTTAATGCACAATTCTGGTCAGAGATGAAAGACCTAAATGCAAACAGAATGGTGGACTGTGCAGGCTGGGCTTATGAGGAGAAAAAAGAGCTTGTTCCAGGCTGTGCTAGAGGCAGTTTGTATGAGAGGCTGGCTGTGTTCTTCCCTTGTTCTGAAAACTTGAGCAGGATTGAGTTTAGAAAAAATGGACTGGTGTGAGAAGAAGGGTAGAGACAAAAGCTCAATTCAGTTGCAGTTGTTTATGGGAGCCATGGTTGAATATGGTAGTTTGAATCAAATGTTTCCCACAAACTCATGAGTTTTGAATGCTTTGTCCCCAAGTAAGGCAATTTTGGAGTTGTAGCCTTGCTGGAGGAGGTGTGTTGTTGGGGGTAGGGTTTGGCATATTCTAGCCAACTCCCCATTGCTAGGCTCAGCGCACTCTCCTGCTGCTGTTTTCCACCTGCAATGGCAGAGGTGATGTCCAGCCTCTGCTCATGCCATGCTTTCCCTGCCATCACGAACTTCTCAAGATTGTAAGCCAAAATAAAACTTTTCTATCAGCTGCTTTGGGTTGGGTGCTTTGTGCCAGCTGTACACTGATTCTGACAGTGTGGACTACCAGTCTCAGTATTTTAGGATTGCAGTGATCAGGTTGAAACTTACAAAATTACTGACATCTGACCAGTTTTTTGAGCTATAAAACTGATAATTTCATCTGGTTCAATCTCAAAGGTTTAGAAAGGTAACTTGGTATCTGCCTCAGGATTATTATTTTTGTAGTGGGTTTTGTAAACTGAGGCTTCTGGGATTCCTATAGGCCAAAGGAAAAAAAATACTATTTGTTCTACAAAGTGTTGATTTGCAGTGTCAATGAGCTCTTACATATTCAAGGTAAGCAGATGCCATAAGAACTTTGGGACTCTGGGTTTTCTGAGAACACGTGGGCTGTGTCTCTCTGAGCATTTTCTTTCCCAATTTGGAGCATCTCTCCAGATATCCGTGTGCCCTGCTTTGATCACCTCACTCTCCTGCACTGGCTGTGCTACCTGCCCAGCCTTGGACATATCTGTGTGAGTAACCATGTAATTTATAGCTTCTACTCTATCTTCCTGCTTCCATGGCCGGCTCCACAGAGCATCAACCAGCTGGGTTATGTACAAAGAGAAATGATGAATCACACAGGGTCAAGACTGCAGGCGTAGGAAGCTTAGTTCCTGGAACTGAGCAAAATCCTGTGCAGGTGAGCTTGACACGATAGAGACATTACCTGACATTTACAGACAAGTCAAGGGGAGAAAGGATCTGAGACTAAAAATCAATTGGTATGAAAGTTACTAATGAAATAATTTGCTGATATCTCCCTCCAGCACTGGACACATCTGAATAAATAATGTGAACTTGAAGTTCATGTTGGAGTGCTATGGAGCTAACAAGGCATAATCACTGTCTTTCAGGACGACATCAAAGAGGGTACATGGAATATGAAGTCTTTATTCTATGAATGCTTAGATCTTGTCTGGGCAGACATTTTCTCTAACCAATTCTTTTAATTTCAAGATTTCATTTAATTTCTTATCTTGCTGCAGCTGAAATTGCCATCTAATGGCTTTCTCGTCTGTTAGTTGGGTTCCCGTTTCCACTATTTAGGGACTATTTCAGGTTGCTTTATTGATAAGAAACTTATACTAGGCCTCTTATCTGCAAAGAAGATAAATAGAAATTGGTCTCCAAGGCACCATTTGTTGCCTAATTAATGTTCATGAGAGCCTCTATAATTACTCTCAGATGTTATTACTTTTAATCATGTCAGTTTATATGGATTAAAAGGCACAAGGCAATTGTATCTCCATAGCCCCAATGTTAGGACAATATGCACTAGGAAATATTTCCTAAGTATTCTCTGATAGCTTTATTGACTAATAATAAGTGACACCAAACAACTCATTGCAGTTTGGCTGTATATAATACATGAAATATTTTTTTAAAAAAAGCAAAATTATGAAGTGTTTCTTAGGGCTGCAAAGAAAATTCTAAAAGGATTTTGTACATTTCTGTATTTTAATCATTTTAACTTTCCAATGTGAGAGCCTGGGAATGTGTTGTTAAAGCAGGCTCATGGGAAAGCATAGGGTACATGGCAGGTTAATGAGAAGAGAATCAGGTGCTGCTTTGTGAGAGAATTTAGGGAGAATCTAAGGAGACTTCTCTCATGTTGCAGATGGAGAAACTGCAGGCTGGAGAGAGACAGAGAGCTGTCTGGTAATTACCATTGATGGACACCTCAGACTGTGTCAGCCACATGCACACCCTTTCACACACACTCACACACTGAGCCTCTTCCTCCCGCACAAGACACCCACACAGGTGCATTTCTACTTGCATTACTTTACATTTCCTCTAAATGAATTTCCAGGGTCTAGATCATAGTGTCGTCATGGCAATGACTTTGGATGGGGTCATCAGTGCTGAGGTTCACATACAGGACAGCCTCTTCCACAACATGTTTCTACATTACCTGTCTGTGACTCATTGCACTGGCTCAGTCTTGCCTGAGTGTGTAATAGTGACCCAGAAATTCAAACTCTGCTAATATTAAGCACAATTCAGGAAGGGCAGGCTTCCTGTGTGACAGAGTGTTGTAGTCTCTATGTCCCTCATGTTGACATGAACCTCAGCTGCATCAGGATAGGATACCCTGCCTGTGCTCATACACACTCAGCGCAGCTGAGCTGATAGCCCTTCGTTTCATTAACGTGCAGACAAAGTGAGCTTTTAGTCTAGCCTCCGCAACTGAAAACAAGTCACGGAGGCCATTGTTAAAGGGTATTAGTGAATCCTCTCCACTTAGAGTCTTGAAAATGATGAAGTCCTAGCTGTGCTGGTTCGAATGACAAGTGTGCCCCATACCCTCATGTGTTTGTGGCTGAGCCTCATACTTAATCCCCAGCTGCTGGAGCCTTGGGAGGTGCAGCCTTAATGGAGAAGGTGTGTCACCGGGAGTGGGTCTTGAGAGATTTTATAGACCAGTCCCACACCCCCTTGCCAGGGCTAGCCAGCTCTCTCTACTTCTTTCCTGCTGGCTTGTGGAGATATGACCCAGGCTTCCTGCTTTTCCTACCATGGTGAAACTTCCCTTCAAAACTGTAGCACAGAAACAAACCCTTTCCTTCCATAAGCTGCTTCTGGCTGGGTGTTTTGTCCCAATAATGAGAAGACACTGTGATCATTCTGTCCTCACACAGCTATGGAGGCTGTGAGTCCCTGAGGCTTAGAGAAACAAGCTACAAATCCAGGCTGTGATACAGACATCCAGGCCCAGGCAGCCCATCAGACACAGAACGGCCTCTTCACCAGGTGGTCTTCTGCAACCTACATCTTTCAAAGTGCAATTAAGACTATACCAAGATATACTGTGTACTCACCAGGGAGGTTAGTGTGGATAAGTCTGAAGCCAGCTGAAAAGCTTATGAAGGAAATGTGGCCTCTGCCATTGCAGGTGTGAAAAATCTTTTTCCCTTCCTTCCTCCTTCCTTTCTTTTTTCTTTCCTCTATTATTTCATTTATTTATTATTATTTTTTTTAAAAACAGTCTTACTACGTATCTCTGACAGATCTGTTAGCACATAGTTCAGGATGGCCTTGAACTCACAACAAAACACCTGCCTCAGCCTCCCAGGTGGTATTCAGTTCTATGGCACCATACTTGGTTTGGAAAAGAGTTTGACAATGTCCACTAGTGACAAACATGGGCATGCTCTGATATAGCAGATGTGTTTCTGTCAGTGCCAGGCCCACGAAAAATGTGGACACATTTTCTGTAGACAAAAAACACGGTGTATTCTTTATAATGGACAAAACCCAGAGCGATGTCACTAACAGCAGAAGAGAATGATGTGTTCACCTGTGATTGATTTGCTTTGCTACGTGTATATTACACTGTGATAAAAAATTCAAACCCCCATTGGTTCTGGCAGGAACAAATACTCATTCTCTGAGGTGTCAATCTCTCTTGGGATTTTACCACTGCTTTGTATCAATGCTTGATTGGTACTTTGTTACAGAAAACCCCAGAAGGTCAGGATACTTAGTGCTTAATAATTACTACTTCTCGGTGCCCAACTTAACTTGTATCAAATAAAAAAACAATTAAAATGAATGTATACACATTTTTGTTTCTCCTAGCTATAAATAGCTGGCTAGTGGATTATACAGCCCAGCTTCAGAAACAGACAGCATGAACAATCCAGAACTCACCTAGAAGCCCAGCTATGCCAGGCAGAGAGAGAGGGTGACTTAGGTCACATTGGCTCATCACTGTTTCTTTGCTACCTGGGACACTGTCAGGAACACTTCAGGTTCTTGATGCTTTGGATTACTTTTGTTGAACAAACAGAGCACAAGGGAACACACAGTAAATTAGACTAAGTAGTGTGATACTCCAGTGAACAAAAGCTGCGAGATTAGCTGCTTGATTTGAATTCTGGTTCCCATGACTAGAGAGTGCAGAGGCCCAGCTCTAAGGCTCAGGCTTTGCTACAGCTATTCCAGTGAGCTTTGGAGCTGCTCCTTGGTTCATAAGTAGAGGTCTTTGGACATTCTGACCAAATTGGAGGAATAGACAAGGAACTGATTTCCAGTGACAAGTTTGTAAATAAATCTATTTTCCCAAATAGAAAACATTGTTGACTGATTGACTAGATAAGTAAAAGGAAAGAAAGAAAAGAAAGAGAAAATGGAAAGGAAGGAAGGTAGATAGATTTAGGATAATTATTCTTTAAGGCATAGAATTACATTACATTAACATTATACCAAAAATACCTACTCCTCCTCATTCCAAACAATGCCTCTTCCCCAATGAGAGAACCACACATTCACCATCCAGAAATGTTCTAGAATGCGTCACTTTATCTTCAGCTGAAACTGTACACTTTTTACAACCCCATGGTAGGCACAGGAAACTTCAAGTCAAACCTTAAGTACTCATTTGCAAAATGATAGGGAGTTGAAATTTGCTTATTTATCTTCTAGGTCAAAGGTATGGAACATTTTGAGACTGTTAGATGATGTCCTCTGTGAATGCCTTGAGCTGTGCTGGGCTGCATGAAGTGAAGGTTGGACACACCCACTCTTGATGTTTGTATGCTTACGTGCACAGCATGAAATCCAATCTGGTCTTTAAAAATAGCTAAATCCTTTCCATAGGAACTCAAGTGTCTTTACCAACAGCCAACAGCACAGCAGGGGCAATATTAGCTAGTTTCTTCCAAACAGAATTCTTTTTAAAAATATTTTATTTCTTTATTTGCAAGCAATGAGAGGGAGGGAAAGAGGAGAGAGAGAGAGAGAGAGAGAGAGAGAGAGAGAGAGAGAATGGGTGCACCAGGGCCTCTTGTCAGCATCTGGCTTTACCTCAGGTATTGGGGAACTGAACCTGGGATGTCAGGATTTGCAAGCAAGTTCATTAACCACTGAGCAATCTCTCTAGCTTCAAACAGAATGCTTGACTGTTCAAAGAGCTACTATGGAACTGTCATTATCCCTAAACTGCTTGATGCAGACTTTAGTATAAATCTGTACCTTGGATTGCAAGGACTCATGGGATAAAATCCCAAACTTATATTCACTCTTCTTGTCAACTTGACAGGATTTACAATTACCTTGGAAACACATCTCTGGGAATGTCTGTGAGGGACTTTCTAGATTAAGTTCATTGAGATCAGAGAACCCATCACTTGGGTGGGAGTCATTCCATGGCCTGGGGTCCCCAGCTGAACAAGTAGGAGAAAGCAAGCTGATGAGCTGCACGCCTGGCTGTTTCCTGACTGCAGATGCAATGTGTGTCTACCACCATGTCTCTCCTGTGAAGATGGACTGAAGCCTCAAACTACAAACCAAAATAAGCCCTTGATGGTTCGGGCAGCTCCATAGACCCCTCCCCTGAGTGGGAGGTGTCTAGCTAGAGCTCAACCCTAGGCCGCTAAAACTGATTGGTCAGGTATGAACCAACCACCTGTCTCCCTGCTCACCTGGGGCAGGAAATACTGAACAAATAATCCTGTCTCTTTCTCACACACTTGGCCTAGAAGGACCTCTGACTCTCTAGGGACGGGTAAGGTCTCCCTATCCCCCAACACAGCCTGTGGTGAGGGACTGGATTTCTCTTCCACCTGAATCTTTCTTTCTCATGATCTTTCCCCTTCCTGCTTGTTTAGCTGAACAGCATAAATTCTGTTAAAACTCTCCATGTTTTCTCCCCACACTGGTGGCTGGAGAACTCTGTAACTCCCCATGTTCCCTTAAATAATAAAGTCTCCCACTATACCTTAATATCTTGTTGTCTATGATTTTAATTCTTTAACTTTGTAGACAAGAATGTGGGTACTCCTTAAATTTGGGGGGTGCATTGGAATTTTTGCTGGGCATTATATATAAATTCTAATCCTAAATTCACCCTGCTACAAACCCTTCCTTCCTGTGATGGTTGAATGTATGTCTCACATAGCCTGAGTGTTTTAGAATATTTTTAATATTTTGTTTATTTATTTGGAAAGAGAGAGAATAGGTGTGCCAATGTTTGTAGCTGCTGCCAATAAACTCCAGATGAATGGGAGACTTTATGCATCTGGTTTTACATGGGTACTGGGGAATTCAACCCAGGTCTTTAGGGTTTGCAGGCAAGCACCTTAATTGCTGAGCCATCTCTCCAGCCCACCTGAATTACTTTTGATTAAGCTTGCAACTGAAGTCTCCTGCAGCCTGGGGGTGTCACTGGGGTGGGTCTTAAGTCTAGCCCTAAGGTGTATTCAGGGCTGGGTGGAGGCTGCTTGTCTCTTCTGCCTCCAATTCTGAGCTTTGGATAATGTCTATGCTTTCCTTTTCTGAGACAGATAAGAAACTTTGATATTCACATTCATGGCACGTGATGTGTTCATACAAATTAAGCGTCCTGAACCTTGTGCTACAAAGAATTAATTTTAGAAGGTTATAAACCTATGAAAAAAAACACAGGGAACCTGGCATTACTGGAACCTTCCCTACACACATTAGGTTTTCTGTGGCCATATCCACCTGCAGAGCTGTTTTCCTCTGGGCCACCCTTCCCACACCATGTCACATGACCTTTATTGTTATGGCCCCCTGTGGTGGATTTTTTTGCTACTTATTTTTATCTCTTGAAATTCAATTATGCTCAACATTTTTAGAGTGCTTACAATAAATAACAATCAAACCGAAAAATACCAAGTATAAAAAATCTTTTTTTCCTTGCCCAACTCAGCAAATGCCAGAATACAATGCCTGGATGAGACCTGGCATGAGAGTGCTTCCTGTCATGCAAAGGTGAGTCCAGGAGCCACCTCTCAGCAGAGATGATTGAACTATAAAACTGCTCAGTATTTGGACACCGTCTGGTTTGGTTTTGGTTTTGTTTTGTTTTTTTCTATTTAGAGTTTAAACTGAATCCCTTTTAGGCCACTCATAAGCGTGAATGTGCTTCCTTGGAGTGAGGGTTCCGGGGTGAGAGTGGGGCTCTAGCCCCTTCTCTGGAAGGATAGATACGTTGAAGAGAAATGACAGATCTGGAGACACATGGCAGGGCAGTGCTAGCAAGTCTCCTGTAGCATGCATCACTCAGACATGTTTTTTGCTTAGATGACTTGCAAGAGAGAAAGAGAATGAATGCACCAGGGCCTCCAGCCACTGCTAACAAACTTCAGATGCATGTGCCACTTTGTGCATCAGGCTTTAAGTCAGTACGGTACTGGGGAAAGAAAACCCAGGCCATCAGGCTTTGCAAAGAAGCACCTTTAACCACTGAGCAACCTCCCCCACAAATCAGGGATGCTATTTGAAGACAACAGAATGGGAGAAGCAACCAAAAGCTGGAAGGAACCATCTAATTTTCATATTAGCAAATGCTGGCCTTGACAAGCTGGCTGTCCAGGTGACCTGGTCACAGGCTTAAAGCTGGCTTTTTCAAAGTACCTGGCTTTATATATGATGTCTTTTCTAATGACAGAGAGTATTATCACTTTATCATTTTAAACGAGTATGATTTGCTCATGTGTCCTGGGTTTCAAAAGATAAAATGTCTTTTAATAATTGCCTATTGTTAGTGACAACCCTCAAAGAGAGAAACAGTTGCAAGAAAGGAACTGTCTTGTAATCACTAAGACTCTGAGGCTTATTGTCAAGATAATAATATTCTTGACAACTTTTAAAAATAATCCTTTTAAGCTGATTTGCCTTCCTTCCCACCTACCACTATGTTTGACCCCATTCTACAGCATCGAGATCAATAGCTAGACTTCTGTCTGTGAGAGACCAGAGGGTAGAGTCATCATTCTGCTTTGTAATTTTTTTTTAACAATACACTTAACTACCTCTGCTGCAGAAATTGTTGTTGACTAGATTTGCTGTGCTTTGTACAGTCTGTTCTGTTGCAAGCATACATTTGTGTTTGAAATTGTTAAGTCACCCATCCAGTTAAACAATGCAAAACAGACTCTACAAAACTTCCAGCTTTCCTATATTCTCAGTGTGTGTATTTGAGCTGTTACCATAAAATACCACACACTGGGTGGCTTACAAAAACAGAAACCTGTTCTCAGCTCTGGGAGGACAAAGATCGGTGTGTGGAATGACTGCTCCCTAGGGAGGACCTGCTTTCTCATTCATCGTGTATACCTGCTGCACATTCGCCGGACACAGTGAATAAGTAAGCACTCTCAGGTCTTTTTAAAAATTTATTTACAAACAGAGAGATACAGAGAAAATGAGCATGCCAGGGCCTTCACCTGCTACAAATGAACTCCAGATGCATGTGCCACTTTATGTAGGTAATTGGGAATAGAACCCAAGTCGTTAGGCTTTCAAGGCAAGTATCTTAAGCACTGAGCAATCCTTCCAGTCCTCCCTCAGGTCCTTTAAATGACTGTCCTAATCCCATAAGGCCTCATCACCTCTCAAAGACCACCTGCTAATACATTACTTTGGGGATTAAGTTTCAAAATGTGAGTTTGGGGGAAACACAAATATCTAGATGTTAAGGGATGAACATCTTTCCTGTGATCCTCCTTTTGAAAATGAAGTGATGGCTCGGTGTCACAGGCACTCAGTTCGGCAGTACTCACTAGAGTGCCTTCTATTCTCTCCTTACCGAATTGCAGTTGGCACAGTATTAATAGTCTGTCTTCCTGTTTCTACCTTATCTCCTGTCATGTAGGTATTCAACTCAAAACACAAAGGCATTTGATCAAACAGCTAAAGTAGAAAGAGTCATTGTCACCCTGCTTCTATGGAACATTAAAAGACACCCAGGGGGAAAAAAAAGACACCCAAGGAAGCCTACCCTCCGGGGGACCCATGACCTGTAGAATACTTTTAAATTTTACATTTGAATTAATATTAAGGACAGATTCATCAAAATGGCAGAATTTTTCCTTTTTAAGCCTCTTTTGTTAAATGTGATGAATGATGTATTTAAACTTTGGGAAGATATAATCTGGGTTTTGTGGGGTCTACAAGGAAGCAGGATGAATATTGTATTTATGGCCAGGAGAGAGTCATAACTGAGCTTGATTCTTAGTGATTTGGAGGTTTAGTCTTGGAAGGGGAGAACAGTTAACCTATGAGTGACAGGGCTGGCAGCAAAACAAGGATGCGGAGAACTGGGAACGGTAGCAGCAGCACTGGGTCCTCCCAGGAGCCCATTGTCACATGTACCTGCCAGCCTACATCAAGGAAAGGAGCCATTCTCTTCCTGAACATGGGAGGTCTTGTGACCTAAGGGCAGGGGTGACATATGCATGGAGACAGAAGGATGGCTTGGTCTCTGCTTGGTCTTTGGAAAGGAGACCCTTCACAGAGCCAAGTGGAAGTACGGATCAAATGAGACAATCTCAATGAAACCCTGCTGTCTTACTTGCCAGCATTTATGGCTCATGTCGTCCACAAAAGTAGGGAACAACAGAGAAATACTCTCACAAGACTCCTACCTGATTACTGGAACTATGTCCCTGAAGTGTGTCCTGCTGTGAAATATACAACACATGACAAAAAAATTATGCTGACAAAATAATAAGTTCTGTCATCTTCAGAATAAAGCTGGAGAAATGTGGCAATAAAAATTAGGCTTCATTCCACCCAAATCTACACATATTTCTAGCCCACCTAAGCTTATAGCCATCCCTTACACTTTCTTCTGAGCTTCTCCCTGTGCAGAAAATGATGATGGTTTCAGTTGGTATTTTGAGTAGAGGGTATTTCATAATGCACAACTGGAAATCACAAGTGTGGTGTGTCTAAGAATGTTCCAAGCCCTTGGATGACTTCCGTGCCAAGACCCACCCCAGAAGATGTACTCAAGGCACTTGGCTGTCCTGATGCAAGGAGGAAGTACTGTTACAAAAAATGTTAATCAAGAAAAGTTGTAAGAGAAAAAAAATACAAAATCAGTAAGGCTGTTAAACGAGTTAACTGTAGGGAAACTAAACTTCTCCCTACTCAGCAGCTTAGAGAGACTCTGAAAAAAAAAAAAACCCTTGCTAAAAGAAGTCCTTAAAGATAAGGTAGAAAAGATAAGTTAGACTGTTGCCCTGGTAATGGACAGGGCAACCCAACTACAGGAATAATTGATATTCATGTTTTAGGGAATTGTTTGTGTTCTAAAAGTTATTTTAACCCATGTGAACCACAATACTACAAGTATGTCTTAAAATGTCATATATGTTGTTTTGAGACTTTTTGAAACTGCACGGTTACCATTCCTCTTTGTACCCATTTCTTTGTGCTGATCACAGCTGCTAAATGCCACATCTGTTTCTAAAAACCGTAACTTTGCTGGCTAACCATGCCTCAGTCCTACACCTATAAAACCAAAATACAAACCCGACTCGAGACTGGAGCTTTTTGAGAGAGATCTCACTCCAGACACCAGGTTAATAAACTCCTCTACTTCCATTCCTGTGATGGTTAGGTTTTGTTGTCAACTTGATCTTTTTAATTATCTTGGGTAGGTCTCTGAGGATGTTCGCAGGAAGGTAGCCTCTCACTAGGAGGCAGGATGTAAAAAAGCTCAAAGAAGCTAAAACTAAATATCCTTTCCTGTGTGGGCAGTGCAGGAAGGAAATTCCAGAGATTCAGGAAGCCATTAAGTCTGGGGAAGGGTTATAAGATCCCACCGTAAGGCTATATAAAGGGGAAGAAATTCTCTCCTTGGCTCCCTGCCTGTTGGCTGCTGGTGCTTGTTCCTGACTTGCACTCACATCCTGCCTCACATCATGGACTTGAGCAGCCGCTTCCAAGGGAGCCATCAGGCCTCCTGGGCTGGATTGGGACTGCTGAGGCCTCCAGTCATGTGGACTAAACAGCTACTGGTTTCTTCACCTGTGGGCCTACAAACTACTATTGTTGGATTGTCGTAAGCTACCCCAATAAATTCCCTTTTACTACAAGCCATTCTATCAACTCTGTTTCCTCTAGAGAACCTTGACTAATACAACTCTCATTGGCATTGGTGCGATCTTTCCTGAGATAATTCCATAGCAGTACCAGAGGTGCTCCTAAACACCCTGCATCCCACAGGGCAGCTGGCACAGCACAGAAGTCCACAGCCTCCAGGTTACAGGTGGCAAGGCTGTGAGCATCACTTTAACCCATCATATGGTAGCTTTCCTTGGATGTGAGTTACTACACGCTGATCATCTCTTATTTGAAATACACAGAGTGTTGCCAGTTTTGGATGTTTTTCAGTATTCCCATATACATGATAAGACATTGTGGGATGGGCTTCAAGTATAAATATGAAACTTGTTTATATTTCATAGATGTCCTGTGCACATAGCCTGATGGCACTTTTGCATACTATTTTAAATAATTCCATGTACAAGGAAGCATCTCCTTATATGGAATTTTCCACTGGAGCATATTGTGTGATGAAAAAGATTTTTTTTTCCAAGTATGGTCTCGTTCTAGCCAAGGCTGACCTGGAATGAATCTCTGGCTGGTGTTGAACTCACAGTGAGTGATCCTCCTACCTCTGCCTCCCTGGGATTAAAGGCATGTGCCACACACCTGGCCAAAAAGATTTTTAAGCATTTTGGAATTTTGGTTTTTGGATGAGTGGTACCTAATCTATATATGAGAAACCCACCTCTACCAAAAAGTGCCTGTCACATGACCTAAGCATAGGTTCTTTCTCTGCTCATTTCACACTTTAAAGCACCGTGTGTTCTGCATATTTATTATCCAATCACACTAACTAATTCTAAATTATGCTGGAACCTTCATCAGGCAATGCTAGTCTCATTTTGATAGAATTCTCTTCCTTACCCAGTCCTCAAAACATCCCTTCTGCCACCCACTTTTCTTCTGAAGACCTTCAGAGGAGACCATGGGAGAAAGGGATGATGTTCAGGGAAAATCAAATTGGAAGTTTCTTTGATTGTAAGTAAAGAAAGACACAGCCAGAAGAAACAATGCCAGGAAGTCCCATGAGTTGTGGGACCATCACCACAGTATGGCTGGGCTTCCTCGTGGAACTCAAGTTGCTGGTGTTGGTCAGTGTGTACAGTGTCTACAATTAAGCTTTCTGTCTCTCTGTGCTGGCCGTTGACTTCCTGAAATGCCTGCGAGTTCATGTTCATAAAACCCAGAAGCCTACATCTACTTCTTACATGGTCACAGAAAACTGCCTGCCTCTTTGGAATACCTACAGCCTAGGCAGGAAGCAATGGTTTTTATGAGCTTTAGACCACATCAGGAGTGAGGCTGCTGAAACCAGGCTCAGTGTGCTGGCAACGTCTAAACATTATGACAGACTATGCCAGTTCAGAATTATTGACAAGTCCGATTAAGGAGTTTCCTATGGTGAGTGGTGAGGGAATCTCACACATAAATGAGAAAGGGTGTTAACCCGCACTTCCACTCTGAAGACAGAAAGATTGGGTTTATTCACAGTGGCTTTAACAAGTTATAAAGACAGCATTCTCTGTTCATGAAATAGCTCTGTATTCAGAAAGTCTGTAATTTTACTCACTCCATGTTAAGACACTTTTAGAATACGATAATAAATATCAAATGTTAAATTATTAGTGCTTAATGAATCCTAGCCTATAAACATTTTAAATTTCCTCCTGTGCCTTTTGACTATTTCTGAGGTTGTCACATTGTCACACAGAGGAGTTTTGCTACAGAATTTCAGTTCATCAGGATGTTGCATGTATGAGCCACCTTCTCAACATGTCACCCACAGTCATGCTTTCAGAACCACAGAACACAAAGTGTAGAGAGGTCCTGCCTGTAGACATTTCAAATCTGCTTATAGATTAACAATGCTCTCTTCTGGATTGTCTCACTTGGAGAAATACTAAAGTGGGCATCTTTTTGGGCTCCATAGTGTTTCAAATAGAAATACAAGTACAGAGAGGGTTAGGTGAGCTAGAGTCATGGTAGGTGGCGGTAAACTTCTGAGGACTTTTTTCACACAATGATAGCCTCTAGCTTTCCCCTGGGGCCGCTGTCGTTCAGAGACTCAAGTCCTATTTCCAGGAAGGCTGAACTCACCCTCCACCTGCAGGAAACAGCAGGAGTAAGTCTAGTCCAGTCTTTTACTGGTGGAATACAAACCATCCCGCACTTTGGTGTCTTCACATAATATCCCTTTCCTTCTCTCAAGTCTACAGACCAGGACTTTGAGCAGGGCTCAGTGGGGCTGGCACTTAGTTCCAGAGGAAAGGTGAAGACATAGTCCCTTTCTGGGAGAATTCACATGGTCTCTTGCCCTATAGGGCTTCTCTTTACAAGTGACCTCATTTCCTTTCACATGGATAGCATCGATGTCCTCTAGTGAGGTTCAAGGCAGAAAAAGAATGAAAGCAGAGCCCTCCAGACTTGAATTCTGAGCTCAGAACATGCACAGAACAATGAAGACTTTCTTTTGACACAACTCAAAGTCCAGCCTATCCAAGGAGAGGGAAGCAGAAGCAGACCATCTCTCGATGGAAAATGTGACAACATCAGACAGCACAAGGGCATGCAGACCTCAAAGCCAGGCTGGGGAGAAAGCATGCCACTGGATGACCTAAGCTAAAATCAGGGCTCTGTTCCCGTTTGATTCACTGAAGCCAGGGAAGCCTGGGTTTCTGGCTACCATCTTGAGAGATAAGTAGAGCACCTGAGGATCAGAGACTAGGGGCAGACGGTGGTAAAGTCCATAGTATGCCATCTGTTGCAGTCAGCTTTCTAGTTGCTGCGCAGATAGAACCCAAGCAAAGGCGGCTTGTGGAGGAATGGGTTTATTTGGCTTACGGACTCGAGGGGAGACTCCATTCTGGCAGGGAAAACGATGGCATGAGCAGAGGGCTGGACATCACCTCTGCCACAGCACTGCAAACAGTGGCAGGAAGGTGTGCCAAATACTGGCAAGGGGAAGCTAGCTTATAACCCCCATAAGCCCGCCCACAACAACACAGCTTCATCGAGGTTGTAAAACCCAAACTGCCATCAGCTGAGGATCGATCTATCAGAACACATTCAATTGTTTGTGGGGGACACCTGTATCAAACCATGACACCATCCTCTCCTGAACCTTGTCACTTAACAAGTCAAACATCTCTTGTATGCTAACTCCTTTAGTGTGATCAGAAGGAGCTCAACAAGCACCCCCAGGAGAACTGTGAGGCCTGCGTGAGCTTGGCTGTTCCCAGCCCAGCTGCTTCCACCCCAACTTTCCTACAAGCACCCTGAAACAAGCTATCTGCGGGCTACAGGTTGCATTGACCTTAATAAGCCCAGCCTAGATAGAACGGGGACACATGCTCACTCACAATGGCCAACTCTGGTTTGCTCCATGAGACCTAGGCAGATGGCAGCTAAGGGCTTGAGTCAGAGGTCAGGGACCCAGGATATAGTTCCAAAGGTAGGAATCTTCATGGCAGGTTTATGACAAGATGAGATTGTCAAGGACAGTCAGTGAAAGACAGATCATGGTAAGTAGCAGTTCAGTGTGGAGTACGTGAAGCCAAGCGTTCTTTGGAGACCTCTGACAGCAGCCTACATGGCTCAGGCATGTATCTTCATCTAAAGAAATTTACCCAGGGACAAATGAATCTTTTGTCTAGTCCATTTCAGACAGCTAAAAGTGATTTCCAAGAGATAGTACAGAAATTCTTAATCAAAAGTGAACTCTGGGGTTCAGACTGAAGTTTGTCTTGGACCCTGGGTTGGTTTCAGCCTTATTGAGATTGTCTGGAATTTTCTTCAAGGCAATGCTATCTATATCACAGCCTAGGTCAACGATGATTATGGGCAAGGCCTAGAGAGGCATTACTTGGGTATGCCATCCTACAGTGGCTCTCTGCAGGTGAAGCCAAGCCCCTGGCATGCCTTTTCACCTTCTCTCTAGACATACATACTAAATAACAATTATTTTCTGTGTCTGGTCCAATCAGGTGTGAACCAGAGAGGAGCACCAATGAGATCCTGAGGCACTGCAGCTATCATGTGTAAGCATCCTAACTGGGGAATGAGAAACCATGTAGACACCTCCAGTTCCTTCGCCTCAGGCCTCTGCAGTTGGCTGCATCATCATCCATTCCTGATCTGTACTCATCAAATTGCTTAATGCATAGTAAAGCCTATCATTAATCCATTCATTCCACTTTATGAGCACAGACTCGTCTATCACTGTATTCATATAGATTCCTTTCCCAAAGAAATAGTGTCTCAGTTTTCCTGCTTTCTCAAGGAAAAGGAATGTAGATCACCTCAAGTAACTGAACATGGAGAAACTCATTCATTAGAAAGTCAAAATATGCCAGCCTGTAGAAGCAATAATAGCAGACATTTTCCTGTTTGGGTCTTTTATGTGTATAGTAAGATGTTAAAATGGAAATCAGTATATCATTCAAGTTTCTAACCTGTCGAAAATCAGCAGGTGAGACCTGGCCTGCCAAGCCCTGTAGCAGTGTGTGAAGCTGGCTGATTATTGGAATTCATGCAGAGCTTGTTAGAATGCGTGCTCCGCTGCCCTGCTCAAGACCTTCTGAATTGAAACATCTGGGTGTGGGTCCAAGGAATCACTTCTGAACACTTCCCAGGTGAGTTTACGTGTCAGCTATATTTGTGGAGCACTTCTTCTTGATCAGAAGCAAACTGTTTTTAAAAAATCAAAGATTTCTGACACATTAGTAAGATTTTAGGATGTTATTACCAGCTTGGAATATTTACCAATGCATCAAGTTACTTTTGAACTGACATCAATTCCTGCCCCGTGTTCAGAAGGCCAATGTAAACCAGACAAATGGACACCTTCTGGCATCAACTATCCAGGACTGGAATGAAATGGCATAATTGAGGTTCAGAAGCAGTTGTCTCTAAATTCTCTTTGTGGATTTACAGCCCAGTCCAGGAGATGTCAGACTTTCCTGCCCCATTAAGAGAAGTCTCCCTGTGACCTTCATTTAAGGTGAATGACCATCTCTTCCTTTGAAGAGCAGGCTGTCTCTTTCTCTAGAGACTAAAGATTCAGAGCTCCAACCAGCGTGTGCCTTAGTAACTTTGCTCCAGAGTTTAGAGTCCCGTCTGATGTCAGGGGTTCCTCCAAGAGGAGCTGGCCTCTTTTTGGAAGATACTGCTTCCAGCTTTGGAGCACTGATTTTCAGAGTATGAAAGCTTGTTGAGGAAGCAGCAAGATGATGAATGATGGATAAATGGATTCACTAGGGGATGGACGAAGAAATGTGTGGACATTCTGGATTTTCAGCAGGCAGTGACAAGCTCTTGATCAATCAAAGGCTGCTGAAATAAAGTTGTGTATTTGGCCTCTTTCCTCACAAAGGGGAGACAGATGAGGCAGACAGTTTAATTCCTCACATCTCTTATAATCCAATAGCAATTAAATGGAGCTAAAACTAGATGGAGAAAGCCTCTGAACTTGGCCTTACAAATTAATTTTCATATTGCATTAAAGTGTCATATATACATATATGAATGTGTGCATATATGCATATATATGTATGTGTATGTATGTAGATAGCTACATACATACATACATACATACATACATACATATGTATAATGTTACCCACTCACTGACCTCCTTCAGATATTTCTTTCAACTGTTACTAAAGACGCTCCCCAAGGTTCATTTCTATTCATTTCTGGTTCTACATAGTGTGACGGTCAGACCTCTCTGCAGAGGCAGCCCCCCTCCCCTTGAGGGGGAGGTGTTTAGTTAGAGCTACAACCTAGATGCTAAAACTGATTGGTCAAATATAAACCAATCAGCTGTCTCTCTGGCTCACCTGGAAAGAACTTAAATTCTCTTCCCTAGAGGAAGTGGCCCTCTTCCCCCACATGGCAATGGAGTAGAAAGACTGCTGACCCAGGCCTCAGTGAGGTAAGGCCTATACCCCTTGTCATGGTTTGATCCAGGTGTCCCCCACAAACAAATGAATGTGTTCTGATCCTCCGCTGATGGCAGTTTGGGTTTTACAACCTCCATGAAGCTGTGTTGTGGGGGGCGGGCTTATGGGGGTTATAAGCCAGCTTCCCCTCACCAGTATTTGGCACACCTTCCTGCCACTGTTTGCAGTGCTGTGGCAGAGGTGATGTCCACCCCTCTGCTCATGCCATTGTTTTCCCTGCCAGGATGGAGTCTCCCCTTGAGTCTGTAAGCCAAATAAACCTATTCCTCCATAAGCCGCTTTTGCTTGGGTTCTTTCTGCGCAGCAACTAGAAAGCTGACCACAACACCCCTACCCCAGCTTATGGCTGGGGTGGGGGGGCAGGCTCCAGACTTTTTCTCTCTTGAATCTCTCTTTCTCATAAAGGGAGCTTTCTGTTATCTTTTCATTGGCTGTTTATTTAACTAAATACTATAAGTTTTGTTAACTCTCTGACACATGTTCTCCCCACACTGGTAGCTGGAGAACTCTGTAACTTCCCACATGGTGACTGGGAGATTTCCCCATCCAACTCCCCTTTTCCTAATTTACTAAATTAGAATTAATGTGTAATTAAAATTTAATTCTGTCCCTGTGTGCAATTCTTTGTCATTAGAGGACAAGAAGTCGGAGTAGGAGGAGGGGGAAGAGAGGATTCCAAAACATTCTCTCTCTCTCTCTCTCTCTCTCTCTCTCTCTCTCTCTCTCTCTCTCTTTCTCTCTGTGTTGCTAACGAATATTAATTATTAGCAACCATATCATAATGGAGGTCCCACTGAGATCTAAATCATTTTTAATTTCCACTTTTATTTTAATTTTAAACTTTAAGAAAATAAAAATATGGGCTGGAGAGATGGCTCAGACGTTAAGGCACTTTCCTCCAGTGCCTAAGGCCCCGGGTTCAAGTCCCCAGGACCCACATAAGCCAGACACACAAGGTGGTGGCCCTAGTGTTCTCTATCTATCTATCTATCTATCTATCTATCTATCTATCTATCTCTATCTCTTTGCTTGAAAATGAATAAATAAAATATTAAAAAAAGAAAATAAAAATATTTCCTTTCTGATGCTGAGCTGACACCAGCACGGGAGAGCGGAGTGGTGGATGGAAATCTGGCCATGGCCGTCAGCTCTGCCTCCTCCTCCCGGAGCCGGGGCCTCTGTGAACTGCGGGAATTAATGCTAAGTCCATGGAGCCTAATAAGCATGAATGGGCCTGATGGGACATTCCTACATTTGCTGGCCACTGCAAGCACCACAGATTAAAACCTTCTGACCAGCGCCCTGGGCTTTACTCTCCGCAGCCAAACTCAAGACCACATGGCTGCTAAGAAACCCCAGCTGGATGGAGAGAGCACCCCAGGGGTGCTAATAGCCTTTTGTCTGAAAGAGACCAGCTGCTAGAGAAATTAAATTCTGTCTTTCTTTACAGGTATGATTTTGGGTTTCTACCTCTTTTTTGGGTAATATGATTTTTTATTTTTGCCTAAATGCAGACTAATAAAACTATTTTCTCTTCCAAAATGCTAGGAAAAGGTATGTCTGCATACCTCCATAAGGCGTGGCTGAGGCCACGCTCGGCTGGTCACTGAGGCAAGCAAGGCTGCAGGGGGTATGGGACCAAAGACAATGGCCTTCTCTGCCCTGCAGAGACACTCAGATAAATGGGAACTTTTAAGTTACTGATATATATATGTATATATATGTATATATATGTATATATATGTATATATATATATATACACACACAAAAAAAGGGCTTAAGGATAAATTGAAATTAATATAATTTCAAATCAATTGTGAAACCTTTTTCTATGGAACCATTTGCTCAGAGTGAATTAAGCCTTATAACACATGTGGTATTTTTTATAGAGCTGAGACAGGAGGATGACAAAATGCTTAATGGACTAATAAAAAAATTTCCTTCTTCTGGATTGTTCGAAGACATTTTCATGATTCTACCATGTTTGGATTTTAACTATGATACAGATTTCTGTCTCCTCAGGTTAACCTCGATCAATTTCGAAAATTCTACCAATGGGTAAATTGTCATATTTCCAAAAGTTTCAAGGTAACATTCTAAAATATAGTAAATATGAATGTAGCTTGTCTCAGAGATCATTATGTTTTGCCTATACTATTTCAAAATGTGCATCCATAGATTATAAAATCTATAAGTTTGTACTAATAAGTATTATATGGTTTGTCAGTTTCTTAAAATTATATTCATAGAGGTATTACATACAAGAAGTGCCTCATTCTTTTAATACTAGAATATATATCTACTATTAGGTAAAGGTTAAATCAAATTGGTATGATTTCTCTAAATTCTATAAAGACTAAAAAAACTAAGTGTCTAGACAAGTATGTGTTGGATGCCAATTTTCCTATGAAAGCCAATTACAGATACTAGGGATCATGGACTTAACAATAGAAAGAGCATATACTTTTGTGCTCCACTAGCTTTGACTTTAGGACAGAGCTATCCTAAAGCCAAACTCCAGCGACAGACATATTTCCCAATGCTTCCTCATAAACTGGATTGGCCCTCCGCTTCATGATGAATGTAAGGGAAATAAACACAAGGAGATTTATATCTTCCTTATGGTGCCAAAGTCCATGATTATGTAGGTAAACTGAGTCAAAGAGAAAGACATAAGGTTTCCTTTCTCATCTATTGCTCAATGGTTAGAGACATTGTCTTCTATAAATGCTATATGCTTTCTGCTTGATTCTAAAAGAAAAAAAAGTCCCTAAAAAGTGTCTTTCTTATAAGTTTGTTAAGGACCAGATTCTATAAAGACTAAAAAAAACTAGACAAATATGTGTTGGATGCCAATGCTATGAAAGCCAGCTATATATACTGGTTCTCAATCTTGGGACTAAGCAATAAAAGAAAACTCAAGATATTATTGTGCTCAATCTGGTCTGTATTCAAAAGAGCTCCTTGGATACAGACCCAGAAACAGACATATTTCCTAATGCTTCCTCATAAGCCAGACTGGCCCTTTGGCTTATTGTTATTATTATTATATAAGGGAAATAACACAAGGAGATTTATATCTTCTTTGTGATGCTGAAGTCCATGATTATTTGGGTAAACTGAGTCAAAAGAAAAAAATAAGGTTTCTTTTCTCATCTTTTGCTCCATGGTTAGAGACATTGTCTGCTATAAGTACTATATGTTTTCTGCTTGCTTATAAATAAAAAGAAGTGGGAGAATGTCCCTAAAAAGTGTCTTTCTCATAAGTTTGTTAAGGACCAGGTTGTAAAATGGTTAGAGACACTTTTCAATGGTTATACTCATTTGACATTCTTAGAAAGAAAAGGATCTATACTTAATTTCTGGTAAATATAGTAATTGCCTTGGGTTTTTGCAAAAGGACTAATCACAATAAGCTTTAGAGGAATGACCACCCCAAGTCAGCTTTAAGTACTAAATGATTCTCTAGCCTAAGTTTTTATCAACAGAGTGCAACTGTTCTTTTGCTTGTACGACCATAAAAACTGACCACTGCTACCACTGAACAGTTATAGTTTTTATATAGTTATATAGTTATAGTTCCAGTTATAGTTTTTGGCTCAGAGACTTCTAATTCTAGTCCTAGCTGAAGTAATCAACCCATGGGTTAAGAAAAAAATATTAAAATGGTTCCATCATTAGGCTTGTTTAGAATTTTGAGCTGTTCTTAAGGAAATCAGATGATTGAGTTATTAAAAACACCTGATATCAACTTTTATTCTCCCTTCTATGGTTACTTCCCTTTTCAATTTATGTCTCAACAGTGATTCTATATAATGGGGATAAGAGGAAATTGTGAATGCTAGGTATGTTATGATGTTTAATGAAATGGAATTTCAGTGGAACCTATTGAAGGAATATATATAATGGTATTTTTTAGAAGGTACTAAGTAAGGATGTTATTAAAGAGGGATTTATCTCAATGACTGAAACATAGAAGGGATTGCAGAGGGACCTTGAAAGGATGACAAAATGTAATGAGTAAGTGATAAAAAAAGGTGATGTGAAAGATGCAATAAAGAGATGGACTCAATTTCCTTTATAAGAAATGCTAGTAACTATTAAGATTTACTAGGTGTAACATTCTTAATTTCAGCACATGGTATTAAACCATGTCTCACATCCCTAGACTTAAGATAGTTATAGATTCCCTTAAAGAAAGCAACAGAGCCATAGTTCTAAAGCCACCCTGAAACACGCAAGACCACCTCCCCTAGCTGATCAATTAGGTGAGCTAAGACAAGAGTATGTGTAGCCTCTACACTCATAAGCCTAATCAATGCTTCGGGTGCTCTCATATGCCATGATATGAGACCCAGGCTGGAGAGGTCTGGAGAAGTCAAGCTTGGGGCTAGCCTCTTAGGGATAGCACAGAATTCCTGAAGGGGACCCCCCTTGCTTTAAGAAAACACATAGAGCACACCATGTGTTTTCTTAGATTTGGGATACCTAGTCCCAGAATCAGTTTTCAAAAGAGATGACCCCTCTTTTCAACGGAGATGAGAATTATGAATTGGGCATAATTCTAATTCAAGAATCTCTTGCTTCTTTTTCTCCATTGCTGTTTCAGGTGAAAAAAAAAAACAACCAAGAGCTTAAACAGCTGCTCTGAGGTCCAACTGGTATTATTAAAGGGAAAAAAGAAAATAAAAATAAACACTAAGACAAGGGAGATAAAAATAAATAAGTAACCAGCACCAATATAACAGGTTGCTTAAGGAAGGCCCTCTTTCAGGAAAGGGGACATCACTAAGGATTGCTTCCTTGGTATACAAAGGGGGACACGTTTGTGGAAACTGTCCCAAAGGAAAATGTTGCCAGGCCCTTCCAAGACCTTATTCTAGATGCTAAGGGTTAACTATTATAGTTAAGGCTACTCACCAACAGCTCATAAATAACTAAATTGTTCATGGGTTAAGAAATGTACAAAAAGAATTCTTATGGTATTCACCCAAGCTAACTATATCTCTTTGTCAATATGTAAATTATTGGACAAATTAAGTTTTTAAGATAAGGTTGCTTACTGGTATTAATTTTCTAAAATAAGGCTCTCACATCTAAAAACATTGTGAGTTTTAAAGATGGTTTCTATTTGTTTATGCTAACGCTACCAAATGGTCATCATTGGACTTATATAACTCAAAGGTTTAATTTCAGCCATTGTGGCTTCTATCCTCCTATCAGATAAATATGTTGGAATACTCTAGTTAAGCTTTTATAGAATTTCTGTCATGGATGAAACATAAAAATTGTCTTATGTTTCTAAAAATCTCTACTATATATCAGGCTAATTAGTGCCTAAAGTTAAACTAACAACATTGGTTGTCAAGGGTTTTCTCTCGCGAAAACAGATTCACCAAGGATCATATTAAAATTCAGCTGTTCTGAATTGACAGGACCAGACTCTGCCTTATTGTGAGTAATCACAGAGTCTCTATCTAAGATATTATTTCAACAATTGTCTTATTTTGTATATTTAAACTAACTCTTTAAGACATATTCCCTACTCCAGGATACAAGTTCATACATCTGAGGACAATTTGAGTTTCTAAACCCTCCTGGATAATTGGTATGTTTTCAGACATAAATGCTGTCTTGCTGAATGGTTCTTGATCTAATAACTTCCAGGTTAGATCTCTATATTTGGACTTATTGCTAAAATGCTTTCAAAACTATATTTTGTCTATATTAACCTTCATGAGATATTATGGCCTAAACTAGTCCAAATAGATAAACTCAAGGTTGGACAAGATAGACTAAATGTTGTGCCATTCTCAAATTAGATATGCCTTATTAGTCAATTTAAATGTCAATATGGATATATCTATCCCATAGGGTTAATAGAAATTCCTCTCTGAGTGTGTTTACTACCTGTATAAAAGTCAAATCCAATTGGAGCCATGGAACAATGGGCTAATATTTTGGCCTCTGTTCCCAGGTCACAAAGGCCACAAGAGATGAAAGGGGCCATACTGGAGTGTTTTTCACACTGCCTCTCTGGATGTTCCCTCTTCTTCTGAAAAAGGAAGACATGGAAGCCCAGAAACCAATCAGTGTACAGCACATACAGGAGAGTACATTTGGGACAAATTCCCCCCCCCCAGCCTCCCAGCAAGGGAGAAAACCAAGGTCAGCACGACCTGGATTCTGCCTCACTGACAGCAATAATGCTAAGGAAGCCACAGCACTTCTACCAGACCCCAATTCCTCCTTGGAGAGCCATTGTGACACCCAAAAGGACATACTTGTTAAATCTTGGCTTTATACCAGGTCTTAAACACTCAGAGAGAAATTTATAACCAAGGATATATAATAATAGTTCTAATCCTATGACTAAGTGTCATAAGCTTCCAACCATTAAAAGGGATCTCTAACAGGATGGAATCTAAAATAAATGTGTGCTGGACAGCTCCCACTGACAGTAAAGAGATTTTGTGACACCTATCTCTGTCCTTGGCTTGCCACAGGAAGAATTGGAAAATACACTTTAAAACTTTCTTAACTATAGGAAAGACAAGGTGAACACCTTAACATGCTCAATTTATTTACAAATTTAGATACAGACAGACTTGTCTGGCATGTTTATTCCTTCCATTGGAGAAGATACTACTAAGAAAATTGCTAAATTCTAAATTTTAATGAGAAAAGCTCACAGGGCTCTAAATGCCCTCATACCTACCATAGGCGACACTTGTGCTGTTATTAAGATTAAATACTATGTATATATTTCTCTTCTTAATAACTCTACTAATATATGTCATATGCTTTGCAGGCCATACAGGAACCATCTCAGACCATATCAGATGCTACAATGCCATTTGATAAGCAATTCTGGGGATGGATCTCGAGTTTCCACGGTGGACAACAATCCAACCACTGAACTACTCTCCACTGGACACCCTATATGGAACACTCCCCACCTATGGGGGGGAATACCCCACCTCCTGCCTCACAATGTGAGACAGGACAAAATCTTGGCAATGTGATATATGGCTAAGGGGTCTCTCTCTCTCTCTCTCTCTCTCTTAGGCCTTAGTTAGGGACCCTCCCCTCTCTGAGGGATACCCCCAGCTGCAATAACTTTGTCTCCTATTCAGCAGGAAATAGACAAGAGAGAGACTTCTTCATCCCCATTCCCAACAGCAGTTCGGGTGTCCTCAAGATAGGGGGGAATATGTGAGAGTTTAGGAGTGAGACTCCACACAAGGTTGCTAAGCTCCTCTATTAACCCCTCCCCAGTCAGAACTTGCCATTATTAAGCTTGCCTTGCTTCTTAATAGGTTTTAAAAAAGGGTATTGTTAATTCTTGTTTCTTAAACATATATGTACTTCTTCTGGTGCCTTTATTTCTTTTAAACATGTATGTACTTTCTGATGCTTTTTTCCCCAAAATTCACACCCCAGTACCCTAACAGCAGTTAGGGTTACTTCATCAGAGGGGGGATTGTGACGGTCAGACCTCTCTGCAGAGGCAGCCCCCCTCACCTTGAGGGGGAGGTGTTTAGTTAGAGCTACAACCTAGGTGCTAAAACTGATTGGTCAAATATAAACCAATCAGCTGTCTCTCTGCCTCACCTGGGAAGAACTTAAATTCTCTTCCCTAGAGGAAGTGCCCTCTTCCCCCACATGGCAATGGAGTAGAAAGACTGCTGACCCAGGCCTCAGTGAGGTAAGGCCTAAACCCCTACCCCAGCTGATGGCTGGGGTGGGGGGGCAGGCTGTCAGGGGCGAAAGCCTTTGGGGGCCTTTGGAGGCACACCCTGGCTTAGTCTTGGACAGCACCTGACAGCTTGCCACCAGGGGCTTAGCTTAATGAGTTTCAGGAGGTAATCTCGATTGGCCGTTATGCACAGGTTCTTACCATTAGCCATCTGATTGGCCAGGAAGCTCTGTATATACTGCCTCGTTCCCCGCAATAAAAAGCACACGTTCATCAACCAACAAGGGGTGTGTGTGTGTATCTGTATGATCATTGCCCCTGCGGGCGGCGGGCAGTGATAGGTGGTGGCCCATACGGGGACATGAGAAAGACGAAAAACGAGTATGGGGACACGAAAAAATGTACGGGGAGACGAGTACAGAGAATGAAAACCGGCAAAAGTATGGGGAGACGGAAACCGGGGAAACAGAAGGATCCATTAAAAAAAAAAAAAAAAAAAAAAAAAAAAAAAAAAAAAAAAAAAAAAAAAAAAAAAAAAAAAAAAAAAAAAAAAAAAAAAAAAAAAAAAAACCTAGGTAAGAAAAGTCTTACGGTCCGCGGTAAAAGTGAGTTGTGAAGCTTGCCGAGAAGGCAATGAGATGGTTATCATGGTAGAAGTGACGAAGTTAAAGTGCACTAAAATTGACAAAAATAGAGAATTAAAAATTCTCTGGAAGTGGTTATGAGAAGGTCCACTGAAAGTGGCCAAGAGGAAGTGAGGCATGCTGAGAGAGCGACTGAGGTTCGCAGTGAAGCGATGAGAAAGTCACTAGGAGTGGCTGAGGTTCGCGGTAGAGAAAGTCACTAAGTGACTGAGATTCACGATAGAGTGAGAACGATGGGCCCGTATGGAGATGTTCCCAGGACTGCAGCCCTGGGAAGGGGGGAACGGACACGCTTTGCTCTGGTCCAAGTAAATGAGCAATTTTGGTTTTAATGAGAATAATTCAAAAGTGGTGGTATATAAAAGCCTTGTTAAAATTCCAAATGCAAGCACTCTGGGACTGAAAAAAACAATGGTCACTCAGGGCTCGCCCCAGGGAATACAGCCTTTTGTTTATAGGAAAACCAGCAACTCAAAAAAAAATTAATTTTTGCCTTTATGATTTTGAGCTTTGCCTCTTTTTTGGTTATTGGTCTTTGTTGCCTATAGACTAAAGAATCCGATATGGCCATGAGGCCTTTCCCCAAGAGATGTTTGAGAAGGAAAGGTCCTGCAGGATGAATTTGGTTGACTTGATGTCAGACTCTCAAGTCTTGGAGGTCTGAGAGACTTAATTAAAATTTATAAGACTTTTTCTCTGTCTATGGATTTGAAACGGGTTGAAAATCTCTGGTTTGGGTTAAAAAGTGTCTGCTAAAAAATCTTTGGGTTGGGTTATATATACAAAAGTGACATCTTTCAGTCAGTCAAAAAGACAGGTTCTTTCACCTTGCCAAAATTCCAGGTGCAAGCCCCTTGGGCTGACAATGGAATAACTTAAGCAAGGCCAAACCCCAGGGAGGGGTAGCCTCAGGGAGTACAGCCATTTGTTTGAAGGGAAGGCCCTTCAGGCTAAATTCAATAGATTTTATTTCTGGTCGATTTGCAATTGATTTGATTTCTGGTCAATTTGTGATTAATTTGGTTTCTGGTAAATTCACAAAATTTTTTCTTCTATAAAATGCTTGTAACACATGAGAAAGAGCGGAGACAGGAGGATGACAAAATGCTTAATTGGCTAATAAAATTTCCTCCTTCTGGGTTATTGATCATGCTTGAATATTAACTATGATACAGATTTGTCTTTCCAGGTTAATCTCGATAAGTTTTGAAAATTCTATCAATGAGAAAAATTGCCATATGTATCCAAAAGTTTCAAGGTAACATTCTAAAATAAGTAAATGTGAATGTAGCTTGTCTCAGAGATCATTATGTTTTGCATATACTATTTTAAAGTATGCAACATGAAATTATTAGCAGGAAATATCTTATAAACTCTATAAATATGTGCTTATACTATATGGGTTGTCAGTGTTCCAAAAATGATATTTATAGAGGTGTTACATATGAGAAATGCCTATGGTTTCTCTGAATTCTATAAGGTATAAAAAACTAAAATATAGTAAAGACAAATATGTGTTGGATGTCAATTTTCCTATAAAAGCAATTACTAGGGCTCATGAACTTAACAAAAGAAAGAGCAGATACTTTTGTGCTCTACTGGCTTTTGACTATGGAACAAGAGCTCTTCCTATTGCCAAAATCCCAGAAACAGTCATATTTTCCAATATTTCCTCATAAGACCGTCTGGCCAACGGGTTTATGATGAAGGAAAAAGGAAATAAATATACAAGGAGAATTAGATCTTCCTAGCATTGCTAAAGTGCTTGTATAGTGATTGTAAACTGAGTCAAAGAAAAAGACATGTTTCTTTTCTCATCTATTGCTCAATGGTTAGAAATATTTTCTACTATAAGTACTATATATTTTCTGCTTGCTTATAAATTAAAAAGAAGGGGGAGAATGCCCCTAGAAAGTGTCTTTCTTAATTTTGGGAATTTTTGCAAAAAGAATAGTCATGGCAAAATATAAAAGAAATGATTCTTTAGCTTAAGTTTTTATAAAACAGAGTACAGATGTTCTTTTGCTTGTGAAACCATACAGGCTAACACTGGACCTGATCACCCCAGTTATAGCTGTTGGTTCAATGACTAAATTGTTTGTGAATTAAGAAATGTACAAGAGGAACTCTTGGGGTACTCACCAAGACTAGCTATGTTTCTTTGTCAAGGACAAATTTAGTTTTGGGGATGGAAATTGCTTAGTGGTATTAATTTTCTAGGATGGGTTCGCATATCTAAAAGAATTGTGAGATGGTTCTATTTGTTTATGCTAATACTGCCAGGTGGTCATCATTTGACTTGTAAGGTTTAATTTCAGTCATTGTGGTTTCTATACTCCTATTAGATAAATGTGTTGGAATAACTTAATTAAGCTAACAACATTGGTTGTCACAGGTTTTCCTTTTCAAAAATTTGGCAGGACACTGCTCTGCTTTGTTGCAGATGATCGCAGCATTTCCATCTAAGATATTATTTCAACAATTGTCTTATTTTGTGTGCTTGAACTAACTCTTTAAGATATTCCCTACTCCATGGTACAGGTTTAAAATGCTATTTAAGTACAGTACTGCAGATACCTCAATATATTTCAGTTCCTATTGCCGTCGGTTCAATTGCAGTTCATAAAAAGAGAGATTTTGGAATAACTTGTGTCGTCATTGCTGCAATAGCTGTTTCAGCTGTGGTGGCTACTACGACTGCTGTTGCTTTTGTTACTTAAGTTTCTACAGCACAGACTCTCAATAATCTTTTTTATGCGGCTGCCTAAGCTCTGAACATCTGGGATCAATTAAATGGACAATTTAAAACTGCACTTATGATTATTGATCAGCGAATTGTTCCTGTGCAGGAAAGACTTGGTATTTTTGGATAATTAATAACATTGTGATGTGTTCTTTCTATTGTATTCTTCCTACTGTGAGACTTTGTATAATTGATGTTTTGCAGCAAAAATGTCTAGACGTCTGTCATATATGTTAACTAGTCATTGGACTTGTGAGTTTAATCTTCATAACTAACTTATGAGTTTAATAACCTAACCCAATCCTTATTGCTAAAGTGCATATCCCAACTATAGCGTCTACGATAAGAACTCTTAGTCTGATGTGCATTAACGCTTTGCCAATCTCAGATGCGCCAACAACTGCAAGCACAGCTAATTAAAGCAAGCCATGGCAGCTATGGGTGACTGATCCTCCCCCCATATATGGCTTAAAATGCTGGATCGGTAGTCAGAGACGGGTAAGATCCATGGAATTACATATCAACCTAAGACAGGGTTCTGACGCTTGGAGGTCAGAATTCCAATGACAGGTAAGAGTGTAATTTGCCATGGACAAACCTAAGACAGACACGATCCTGAGCCATTTTTTTTAATAAAAGAAAAGGGGGATATGTCAGGGGCGAAAGCCTTTGGGGGCCTTTGGAGGCACACCCTGGCTTAGTCTTGGACGGCACCTGACAGCTTGCCACGAGGGGCTTAGATTAATGAGTTTCAGGAGGTGATCTCGATTGGCTGTTATGCACAGGTTCTTACCATTAGCCCTCTGATTGGCCAGGAAGCTCTATATATACTGCCTCATTCCCCACAATAAAAAGCACACGTTCATCAACCAACAATGGGTGTGTGTGTGTATCTGTATGATCACTGCCCCCGCGGGCAGCGGGCAGTGATAGCAGGCTCCAGACTTTTTATCTCATGAATCTCTCTTTCTCATAAAAGAAGCCTACTGTTATCTTTTCATGGGATGTTTATTTAACTAAATACTATAAATTTTGTTAACTCTCTGACATGTGTTCTCCCCACACTGGTAGCTGGAGAACTCTGTAACTTCCCACATGGTGACTGGGAGATTTCCCCATCCAACTCCCTTTTTCCTAATTTACTAAATTAGAATAAATGTGTAATTAAAATTTAATTCTGTCCCTGTGTGCAATTCTTTGGCATTAGAAGACAAGAACTAGGAGTAAGAGGAGGGGGAAGGGAGGATCCCAAAACTCTCTCTCTCTCTGTTGCTTACGAATATTAATTATTCAGCAACCTACATTAATAGCATGACCACGCTAGGGCATGATGTAGTTTAGTTATTTATCCTGTACTGTATAGTTTATTTATTTATTGCTTGATCTCCTTTGTAGCATGTAAGTTCCATGAAGGCAGGACTTTCTACCTGTAATTTATTCTGTATCCCAACCAACCTGCCACCTTATTAGTGCTGAAAAGATACTTGTTGTATGAAAAAAAAAACAACTAATCACAGGGAAGCAGGTGTGGTTCACTCAAGTAGAGTCACGGGTATAAACAGGGAGATGTGGGCTAAGCTTTGGGGTGACATGAGAATACAAAGCCTCGCTCTTCATTGTCACAGTGAGATAAGGTAAGTATGCAGAGACAGAGCAGGAGAGGAGGACTGTAATACAAGCCAGGGTGTGTGAACAGCTAGGAGAACCCTAGCGGTTCATGTAAGTTACAGGAAGGGGTGAAGAACCATGAGGGCTCATGGAGAAGCATCATGGAATGGGTTTATTTTAGTTACCCTCCCGTTGCTGCGACAAAGCACCTGGCCAAAAGTAGCTGATGGGAGGAAAGGTTTTGTTTTTTGTTTTTTGTTTTTGTTTTTGGCTACAGTCTGGAGGGGAAGCTTCATGATGGCAGAGGAAAGTGTGGCATGAGAAGAGGCTGGACAACACCTCTATCACATCAGGTGGAAAACAGCAGCAAGAACATGAACTGATCTCTGGCTATAACACCCCAAAGCCTGCCCCCAACAACACACTTCTTCCAGCAAGGCTCCACCTCCCAAATTGCCATCAGCTGGGGACCAAGAGTTTTTAGGGGACATCTGATCCAAACCACCACAGAATTCTTGGAGAGCTGTGGCTCTGAGGTCATCATAATACCTTCTGTGCACGTTTGTTCTACAACATACATAGCGATGCTGTAGGGTTCAGTGAGGTGACATAGAAAGTTGTGCCCACTTTGGTAGAAGCACATCGTGTAATGTGAACCCTGTAGTAGTAATGTACTGCCACCAATGCAAAAGTGCAAAGTACAGTGGAGAAAAGATATTTAAACTGGTGGAAATATTATATAACTAAGATTAAAGTCTGCAGGCATAGAAAAACGCTTTTCCTACCTCCATATCAGTCTCTTCAACATATGCCTTAATTATCCACATAATTTCCTATCTTGTGCAAGCGTGCTTATGAAAATGACTGTTGCAATATTCTGTTAGGTGTAACTTAATTAGTTTTAAATTTTCTTTTTATTTGGGATAACTGTCCAGAGAAAGGATTTTTTTAATTTAAGTTTGTTAGAGGTGTGGAGTCACTGTAGGAAAGGCTGAGCCCTGGGATCCAATGGAAAACATGTAAAACGAATCTTTTATGTCTCAGACTTTCATTCATTCTTTCCTTTGGGCCACAGTATAAAAAAAAATACTGGGGCTCTCTATTGTAAGAGAGCAAAAAGGCTAAGTTGCACTATGAAAACCTTTACCTGAGCTGAGATTGTAGCAAGCAATCAGTGAGAGGTCATGACCAGCATTCAGGACTGACAGAAAGAAGGGGGCAACTTATGAGACAGGCTGGCTTATAAAATAAGAAACAGCTTTGACGTCAGTGTTGGCCCTGAACTGAACTGCTTGAAGGTTCAAGCTGGGTTCAGTTAAATTATCCCTTCCTTCCTGCCTGTGTCCTTTCTAGTGCTTCCCCTAACCCTGACCCCCGCTGTTCCACTCTGACCTCTTCCAGACAGAACAAGCAAATGAGGAGCGCATTTCCCACCTCCATTCTGAAACAAGGGTCGTCCCAAAGCACAGCCCCTGAAGCTGGCGGGAGAGGCCTGCAAAGAAAGGCTGGCTGTGGAACACTAGGGTTCCCTGGAGACTCAAGGGGAGGGATGCCCAACAGTTCTGGGGTGGTGCATGCCGTGTGCCCATTGGGGAAGTATGAAGGAGACACCCTCCTAACAGCCGAGGAGAGTCTGCTTCCACAGGCAGTGCCCTGAATCCAGAGACCTCAAAGCAACTCAAGCTGGAACGGCTTACTAGACCCCAGGATTTGAGCATTAGTGGCTATAACAATTCCTCTAGTTATTTGGGAGAAAAACTGGAGAGTAAGATGGAGAGGCAATGTCATGGGAATGCAGACAATTGTAGGGATATTTTTAATTGGACATTTAAAGTGAAAATTGTGTCACTAAGTCACAAAGTTAAAGACTTATAGGGGTATGTATGCACATTCTATCAGTCTTGGTCTGCCTTACGCAGGGTTTCACAATCTTGGATGTAGTTCATGGCTGACCAACTACAGCCCAAGTAATTTGCTCCAAGAAGCCTGTGGCGAAGCTCAAATCTCATCTTTTGGCTCCTGGACCAGGGGCTTCTCAACAGGTGACATTGCTCCTTTGATAAATACATCTCATTTTCATTCTTTTAATCTGAAGTCAATTCAGTATTAGTAGAAATATCAGATCTTGAGAAACAAGATCCGATGACAGGCTATGGTTATTACAGTAACATCTTTATTGTAGTGTCACATAGTATTAAGAGTTTCCCATGCAGGCTTGGAAATGGTAAGTAAGAATTCAGGAGCATGCAAGGAACAAAGACAAAGGCCATTGCCCATGTGGCCAACCTATGTATCATTGGCTACATTTAAATCACCAGTTCTTCACTGAATGCCTTGAGGGTCAGGTTCATGGAAGTGGTGGCATGACTTGGAGGGAACATTTTTTTGCTCTTCCTGACAAGGTCTAGGAAAGTTTGGACAAAATGATAGTTAAACTGATGACTCTGTCCTGTTTCCAGGTGCTGGAGAAATAGCAACGTGGTTAGGACTGGGAGAACAGGGCAGGACCTTGATGAGGTGAAGCAAACAGCCTGAAACCTGTCACCTTGTCTAGGCATTCCAACACCCTTCAGCAACACTTTCGGAAAGGCTAAGGATGGGGGAAGGGCTGCTCAGGGCCAAAACCTGCCCAGGCATTACTGTCAGATTCCTCACAGATTGAAACTGGAATTCGGACGGTCTATCACAGCCAGGGTGGAGAGGCTAGCCTCCTGCAGGGGAGCAGGCAAACCTGTTTATGCGATTCAGTCAGATGGGCCCATGGGTCGGGAGAAATAGTAGGGCTGGGAGGCACTAGGTGGGCTTCTGCCTGGTTACATCATGGGGAGCAACCGTTTGGTGCACATTGCTGAAATGTGCAAGCCCTGCTCACAGGCATTCAAGAACTCAATACAGATAAAGTTCTCTTGCATCCTATCTCTGCTGGGGGACAAAGAATCTGTGTAGAGCTATCCGACTACTAGAGCTCTAAATGTCTGTGCCAGAGAAGTACGGTTCCATTGACTTCATGCAGCAGGAGTGCTGTGCTAGGCCTCACAGACATTTCCTATTGCAACACCAGTTATAGAATGTTCCAGATAAAATGGATGCTCAGCTGACAGACATCATTTGTTCAATGTCCCTCTGTGGGTAGTGGTAGGGCATGGGCTCAAACTATGGTCATTTGACTCCCACCCAGACCTCTCTCTACCACAGACACAAACCGGTTGTAGAGACCTGATGTGAGATCAGACAGGGAACATTTAGCCCTAAACCAAAGAGCAAATGGGACTTTCATTTTTATTCAGTGAAAAAGTGAGTCTTACCAAGCCATCACCCACAGTAATTTTAAAACTCTCTTTATTTTCCCATTTTCTAAAATATGCATGCATTGCTTTCAGAAAAAAAAAAGACACCATCACTGTGGTTTTTACTATCTAGCACTGAACTCTACCTTTAGAAAAGAATCTTTTATTTATCAGGTACTTTGCTGTGACATCCCCTGACTTGGGTAACGTAGGTCAAAGGGCAAGCATTGCTACTGCCTTGGTTTCCCTATGAAGAGTACTCGAAGGCCAGGCTATGGCTTGGTTTTATAGCAAGTTTCTGAGGTTCCATTGTATGGTTTTGTATATTCTGGGTTTGGCAGATATATAAAGCAATGCAAGTTTAAAGTCCTAGTGCCTTTCAGGAATCTTAGCAATACTACTGAGAAGATACTGAAAACCAAAGGGGTACACAGATACCCTGGATTATGACAAAATATTACAGTGGATGATATTGTTCACTATTCTTTCCCTTTTAGATGGTGAGCCCTCTCAGACATAAAAATATTTTATTGAAAATTTTTATCACTATTTAATTTACAAATCAAATAAGTATTATAAACAACAGAACACAAATAGAACTCTGATCTTTCCTGCCCATAGGAAAGATCAGAGTGGTTCACAACACATGTTCTATTTTAGTTTACTTCATTGTCTGAGATAATTTGTAAGGGCATTTTTCCCTAGGCTTTGATTAAATCAGAGATAACTAAATACTCAATCTTTTGTTATTTCTCTCTTACCATTTCAACAATAGAAAAAGTCATCAAACTTACCTACAAAGTGTCATTTCTAAACTCTTGTGTAACACTGACCCTAATTGGAAACCAGAAGAAAATACCAAAAAAAAAAAGTTGCTTTGTTTTTGGAGAGTTTTAAATACCAATACTGTCAAAGAAGTTGGAGTTCTTTTTAAAAACATTTATTTATGTATTTATTTATTTGACAGAGAGACAGATTGATAGGGAGAAAGGGCAAGGCCATGCCAAAGCCTACTGCCTCTGCAAATGAACTCCTGATGTATGTGTGCACTACTTTGTACACCTGGGGAATCAAACCCTGGCCTGAGGGCTTTGCAGGAAAGCACCTTTTATCTCTGAGCCATCTCTGCAGCCTGGGTTTGAGTTCTGTAACCAACCAGTCAGGGTTTCATTCACTGTCAGTCTCTGGATTGCCAAAGTGTTTGTTTCTTAATCTCCTAGCATAAGATAAATCACATGGTGATTTCTTGTGCTGAAAACTTGGGTATCCTGGTTGTACATGCAAGTACTGAGCTAGTTTGGAAACAAAATAGACACCATGTCTGTCTCTATAAAGCTTTATGTGTTTAGGGAAACAAGCCATCATCAGAGCTGCATGAATGCAACGGAAGCAGGGTGAAGGATGGAGGGAGCCATCCATGGGTTGGTCAGGAAAGGCCATGAGGAGAAAAAAAGAACTGAGTGACTGTACTCCTCAGGATTCTAGAACTAACCCAGATAAATACAAAGCCCAACATGGGATCATAAAGGCCCTCTTGCAAAAGTGAGGAGGAAGACGCTGTGGATGAGTATGCTAGAAACAGTATAAGGCAGGTAGATATAGACCAGGTAACAAAGAACCTTCTAGAATGTTGATTCCCTTTCTAACTGAAATGGGAAGCCATCAATGACTTTCTCTACCGAGAAATGGTTAGTATGTTCCATGTATTGAAAGGGCTGAGAGATGGTGTAGACAGATGGCTTCCTAGGTGTGCATGAGGGCCTGAGATTGCTTTCGCTCCAATCTCCAGAACCCCTACAAACAGCTGGGCATGGCTGTACATATCTAAAACCCCAGTCCTGTAGGGAGCCAGAGACTGGAGATTTGCTGGGGCTTGTGAACAGGAGACTCTGGAATCAGTGAGAGACTCCATCCCAGTGAAAAACAGGTGGGTGAGGAATGGAGGCGACGTCTAACATTCTCCTTGGGCCACTTCAGGTGAGCTGTCAGGGTGCTGCAGGGGAGCACCCAGGGCACCACATTAGCATGTAAAGATGCATATACCACACATCACACACATTTCACAACACACATATACGAACACAAACTAAATAAGCTCTGAATGCTGGGTAGAAAGCTTGCGGTGACCAAGCTCCAAGATGGCCTCTAGTAATCACCGCCTCCAACGTACACAGCCTGGGAAGTTGCTGTCCACACAGCACTGAGCTGGTTTATGGAGCCAATGAGCCATCGTGGAGCTGGTGTTATATGTCTTCCAAAGCTCAGTCATAAAATTACTCTGTCTCCCTTCTCCTTCCCTCTGGACAGGCCAGCCATGTTGTGAGCATACTCCTACAGAAAGCCAGGTAGTGAAGGCCCTTCTGCTTATTCATCACTGACTGGTCAGTAATTGAGTGACCCCAAAAAGCAGTCCTGGCCAGCAGCCTGACCTTGACCTTAAGGCAGAACCACCAGCCAAACTGCTCCAGGCTTCCCAACCTAAGAATCAAGAAGCAGACCACCATTTATCTTGATCACTAGGTACTGGTGATTCCTCACTCAGAGATACACAACTGAGTCTACAAAGTGTGGAAATGCCGAGACATGGTCCAAGTCCCAGTTTATAATTTAGAATAGCTGGTCACCTGCACCACTTGGTGGCCACAGAGGTGGAATTCTGAGCATATCATGCTTGTAGGCACACAGATCTGCTTGTCGATTTCCTGTGGGGTATTTGAAAAAGGCAGGAAACAGGCAAGATTTCAGTCTGAGTCCTGTGGAAGATGGGCTTCCCATTGGATTGAGGAAAGCAGTAGAGAGAAGGGTGAGGCTAGAGGATTCTAATCATAGGCTGGGTGCTGGCTTGGTTTCTCAACTTTCAAGGCATTGAACATGATTTCAACTTGGATTGTTTATAGGTTGATGGTAGGGTAGACCCTATGGCTCTACCACAATGTGAAAGGTCATGATGGTAGAATGACATTTCATGAAGCTCTAAAAAGTACCACTGCTGATAAATATCATGAAACTATTCCTTAAAGTTTTCAGCTTATCAACATCTTCAAGTGATTCTCACCTCAAAACTCTGGAAGGCTATGGATTGAGGAATGGAGACTGGACAGCTTCGTGAAGATCTAAATGTCATTCACAGAAATGACAGCCACATTTTCACTGACCCCATACACTTTTCACTTCCTGGTCACAGGAAGAAACATGTTCTCTAGGGTCTCATGCCATTAGAATGGCCTCAAGAGGTGTCACTTTGGCTACTATCACAGGTTGAAATGGTGCCATGAGCTGATAGAGATGTCCTGGAGGAAGGGAAGTGGCATCAGGTTTATGTGAGAAATGTTTCCTAATCCCAGGTCCTGAGATTTGTGGTTACTTGTATACAGCACAGCCTTCCCATGAGGCATGCTTGCATGAGGCCAACCAGCTCTCATGCCAGTCACCAGGTCAAGGGAGGCAGCTGCCTCTGCACAGCCTGTGGGGACCTGGGAGTGTGGGTCCCATCACTGCTGATCCATCAACATTTGAAGGCAAGAGGTACTTCCTTACTCCCTTATTCAGGGACTAGTAAGATTTATTGTTACTCTGGCAAACACAGAATTTTTAGATAACTAATTGTGAATTCCTATGGGCAGGACCTTTGATTTCACCTTCCTTTTCTGAGTTTTCAAAAAATTTATTTATTTATTTGCAAGAAGAGAGAGAGAGAGAGAGAGAGAGAGAGAGAGAGAGAGAGAGAGAGAGATTGGCACACTAGGGCTTCCATGTACTGTAAATAGGCTCCAGGTGTGGATCTGGCTTTACATGGGTCCTGTGGTCATTAGGCTTTGAAGGCAGCACATTAACTAAACCATCTTTCCAGAATTTCCTATTCTAGTTTTTTGAGGGAGAAACAAATAGAAGACGTCAAATAAAAGTTAGATACACTGATGAGGTGGGAAGTTATACTCAGATATTTTAAGTTTACCACTTCTGTCATGATAACTGACAATATTATAAACCAGAGCTAACACCTTCCTGATCCAAGGAGACACAAGAGAAAAGGCTATTTCAGAATTACCTGTGGCATTTTTAATCTACTCAGAGGCTGTATTATAATTCCAGGTCAATATCATGTCTCTCCCATTTTGCCTTCTTCAATAAAACACCCCAGATTATTTCCCAGGAACTTCATTTCAATGGCTTGGGTTTTTTAAATTATCTTTATTATCCATAATTAGATACATTGTATGAGAAAATCTTATGATGGTACCCCATTTCCCCTCTCCCTGTCCCCCATCCACTGAGGATCCTCCTCGGTGGGCATACTGGATCACTACATAGGTTAGGGGTTATGAATTGCACAAGAGGTAGCCAGTTCTCCCCCTTTGTGTGCTGTTGCTGAGGGGGGCAACGTCTCTGGGTATTTCCCCCCACCATGGCTATTACAATCTCTCTGCCCCCTCTTCCGCTCAGTTCCCTGAGTCATGGTGGGTGAATTTTAAGTTTGCTTTATTGTTGAGATCTTAAGTGTCTCTGGACTTCTACTTTCGGTTGTGTTGCATGGCATGGGTTTTTGTTCCTCACATTATAGTCTGTTAACCGAGTACAATGGTTGAGCAGAGATACAAAACAAAGAAGAGCCCCGCTAAGCAAAGGCTGTAAGAGGTGAGCTTTGAAGCTTCCCATTATTGAATCTAAGCCCAAGTAGTCAGACATGACTGAGGGTACAGTTGAGGAATAAACCAGACTGTATCTATTCAAATACTACATGGCCTCTAAATTTGTACATGAGGATGTTTTTCCTACCGTAACATGATAATTAGTCTAATCACACCAAATACTTAAATAACATTAACCAGGAAATAGGTGCTTTTATGATATTAACTCAGATGATCTTCCAGCTACTGTGAGACAGTCTTAATGAGACTAGTGATGCATTCATCTAGAGGCAAAAGGGTACATATGCACAATGTAACACTGTACATGTATGTACATATTTACTTTATATGCACACACATGCAAATATATATGTACCATAAGAAATCCTGGTAGGAAGTATGCTAAATTAAGGGACTTTTATGTAGGAAGGTGCTTTAAGAGAGGCTCTCTAGCCCAGGCTGACCTGCAACTCATGCTGTAGCTCCAGGCTGGCCTCAAACTCACAGTGATTCTCTTATATCAGCCTCCTGAGTGCTGGGATTAGAGGCAGGCACCACCAGGTGCAGCAAATAACTTTCTGTTTCCTTTGAAAATATTTTAGAAAGCTTTCTAATCTAAAAATATATACATATTTTTTAACCAAAAATAAAATGGAATAAGATGCATGCATTCTAAACTTAGTGAATCAGTCTAGAGTCAAGCTGCCCAGTGCCTGACCTGCACCAAAGGTGTATGCAAGCCATCATGGCTGAGACCAGGGACTTCATTAACCCTCCTCTGCCCAGCCTCACTGGCTCAGAGATCCATGTGGGAACACCACTCCTACAGTCTGAGCAGCTACAAAGAGAAATGGATGGGAAAGCAACCTGAGCAAACTCCATATCCATGTGTCTCATGTTTGGTGCAGTTTCCAGTGGATTTCTCGCCAGTACCTCAGCAGTGGATCCATCTCTCAGGATGTGAGTGGCTGTGGAGGTGGGCAGTGGCCCATCACTGAAGTCAATGTGGACGGTAGGTGTCACCCACTGTGTCCTCTGCTCTTGCCCAAGGAAGAGGGGCCAGGTGAGGAGAATCAAGTCCACAGTATCCACACGCTATGCCACTAGTGGTCTGGGGACACATTAAAACCTCTCGTGAAAGCTAGTTCCTCAGAGCCCTTGGGACTCTGGAAGCAATGTCTTTGAATTCTTGGGGCTTGACCGCTATTGAGAAGTCCCTGTTCTTAGCAAATGTTTTCCTTCAAAAACAAAAACCACAGCTGGTTTTCTCTTCAGTATTTTACTTAGAAACATTTTAAGACTTGCCTTTATTTATTTTGAGCTGTTAGTAAAGCACCTGTCCCATCTACTTAAGATGGTTGATGTGCCTGTTATCCTCCATCTTGCCTCCCATCCTCACACCCTGCTCAACAGTAGACAAAGGGTTACCCAGCACCACACGGAGCTCTTAAATTGTTTGCAGATCTTTTAAATAGTAGGAGTGTGTTGAATGTTCCTCAGAGCCTCTCACCACACTCTGCTCACTTCAAGAGCAGGGTAGTTCTGTCCAAATATGGACCCTGTGTGACCATCACACATCTAGCATCTCTATGCCACGGCACTCTCCGGAAACACCTCTCTGCCCATGAACCATCCTTGGCTGCCCTGGAGAGCTGCCACAAACCCTGCAGCTTCAGGAAGGCAGGAAAATCATTTTGTCTACTTTTTTTTTTTATTTTTGGTTTTTCAAGGTAGGGTCTTACTCGAGCCTAGGCTGACCTGGAATTTACTATGTAGTTTCAGGGTGGCCTCAAACTCATGACAATCCTCCTACCTCGGTCTCCCAAGCGCTGGGATTAAAGATGTGCACCATCAAGCCTGCAGATTCTCTACTTCTCTTAGAGGCAACATTCTTCTCAGAGTCAGGTCTCTGGTGATGAATGGGAAAAAATGCATTTGCATACCTACATGACATTTTATGTTCAAATTTGAAGTATATATAGGCATAGACATGTAACAGATTTTTCTCAGAGACAAAGGGATATAAATAATCCAGAGCCACCATTAACCAAACAAGATTTAAAATGAAGCCAGGAGAATCAGAGTAACCTGATTTCAAGATTGGCTTCAAAGACTAAGGAAGTACTTAACGCCATGGGTTGGGAATCTAGCAAAAGAAAATGTGAGGAAAATGGGTGTGTGCACAAAGTTTTTCTTCAGTAAGAAAAAGGAGCCAAAACAATGTGTCCCTGAGTAGTTTAGGACATGAGAATATCTTGTAGTGCTCATGCATGGCAAGAGCTGCCTCTCTCCATGCCCTTGAATTCCTCAAGTTCAGGATCACTTGTATTACTTTGTATGTGGGCAGATGGGGCAACTCTGCCCACATACAAAGCACTGGTCCTTGAGTTTAGGATCCAAAGCTGCCAAAGTCCCACAGTCATCACACCCACAGGAGGGTCGGGTTAGAGTGGAGTGTGATGTCACGAAAGCGCAGCATTGTTTCTTAGAAGCATACTTGTTTCCTTACCTAGCAGCCTGATCTCCATTCCCACTGAGCTGGGCTTGCAAAGCTGACGAGACTCCTGTCTTCTAGTCACATGGTGTAGGTGGGTCCACAGCCCACAGTTCATGTAGACATGGTCAGTCAAATGATTTCTTAGACCAAACATTGGAGCAAACATCTGTCTGTATCCATCTCCCTCCTGACACTTCTCCCTCCATACTCTCCCATTTTCTCCCTCCTTCCCTCCCTCCCTCCCATTCCCTCCCTCGCTCCCTCCTTCTCTCTCTCTTTTTCTCTCTCTCTCTCTTTCCTTCTATCTTTTCTCTGAAGCTATAGATCATCTTTGAGCTGTCTAGGGCCATTTTTGTTACCTATGATAATAATGTCATTAAAATTTAAGTTCTTGCAACAGAATCAAAAGTTGGGGGGAGGGGAGGACATTGCCTCAGACAAAGTCCTATCTGCACATGACAGATCTTAGCTAAAGACCCAATAAAGTTTGCTTTGTTATACAATTGCAAGATGCATTGCTGATGCATATGACTAAAATATTTCCATATTTTGACATTTTTGGTCCTTAGTGGGAGAGCTTCCATCTACGAAACAGCCATGCTCTGTCCACCTCCGTTGCCTGACAGTGTGATGGCCTCAGTTAAGGTCACTAAGCAAGTTTAGGCAGCAGTGAGCACAACACACATGGCCAGGGTTTGATGCTTTCCCTGGGCCTGAGGGCCATGAGCCAGGAGAAGCTAAGCTGCCTAGTGTCCCCAAAAGTCACTTGAGGCTTTCCTCTCAAGGTGTCATGCACACAGTAGAATATGCTGTCCCATGGGAAGATCTTACTTTTTATTTGTAATTTGTGTGTGTGTGTGTGTGTGTGTGTGTGTGTGTGTGTGTGTGTGTGTGTGTGTGATGCCAGGATCTCTTGCCACTGCAAACCAACTCTAGACACAAGTGCCTGGCTTTACCTGGGTGCTGGGGAATTGAAGCTGGCTCAGCAACTTTGTAAGCAAGCACCTTTAAATGCTAAGCCATCTCCCCAACTCCAGAAGTAACTTTCATACAAGTGTATGTGGAAAAAGGGTTTTGGAGACACAGATACCTGTTGTATAAGGTAAGTCTTTATGCTGTGCAGTTGCTCCATGTTGCGTAGGACACATTGCTAACTTCATTTATTTATTTATTTACTTATTTATTTATTTATGAGAGTGAAAGAGGCAGATAGAGAGAGAGAACGGGTATATCAGGGCCTTTGGCCAGTGTAAATGAACTTCAGACACCTGTGCCACCTTGTGCATCTGGCTTTACAAGGGCACTGGAGAATTGAACTTGGGTCCTTCTGCTTTGCAGGCAGGTGCCTTAACTGCTAATCCATCTCTTCAGACCCACATTGCTAACTTCACATTATGGGATAAAGATTTGAAATGTGTATATTGATAATCTAAATAAAACTCCTATGCATGAATAATACAGAAAATTATGTTCAAAAGCTTTGTGTGTTTGGGAAAGTATTTCACATGCATTAGACTGACCAAGACAACATTCCAGCTGGGCCTTCAGGCCTTGAGGTCATGCTCAAATTGTTTAGTCTCTTGGAACTCACTTGTAGAACAGGGCTGGTACTTACATAACAGAACCAGGCATGTGGACGCAGCACAGCACACAACCTGTAGGAGGTATACACAAATAACTTTTCAAAACCATGGGGTGAAGTTAAAGGCAATCAAGCAATGTTTTAGAAACCCTAGGACAGACCTGTGGGGAACTGGCTTCTTTGAGAGCCTGAGAGGACATTAAACAAGTGTAAGGAAACATGTACAAACTGGTTGAGTCTCTGAAAAATATGAAAAGGGAAATCCCAGGAGACAGAAATAAAGGAGGCTATGGGTGATGTCCAAGTTCACATAACTCTTTACCATGGAAGACAAAGAACAGAGCATGTCGCCCAAGTGCACTGGAGCCCAGGCCTTCAATCAGCCACACCAAACACAGGAAGGAACCAGGCTACACATTCCAGATCCCATAAGCTAAGATGCCAAGAGCTGCAAGCCTGCAGCCCTGCCCACTGGGGAAGGGATGCTCAGCTGCACCAGAACGCCATCTCTGCAGCACAGAGAGGGAGTCTCCGGCACCTAGGTCCTCATCTGGGACAATCTCCACAGAAACTCAGGGTCTGCACCAGACCACAGCATGTGAGGCTTGCACCCAGGGACTGAAAACCCCATGTTCACTTACTCCAGTGAAATCCAGAGCCTTTCTGAAGCTCAAAGGATTAGGTGCAGAGAAAAGTAGTTACAGGGAGAAGGAAAGGAACCTCCATGAGAGTTACGACCAAGGAGCAAGTCAGCCACTTTTGCCCAAAGAGCCAAAATCACCTGAGATTCTTTGAGTATTTCTATTATTTTTGAAAGGCCAGGATATTGAAGATGGTCCTCAAAGAGTAAGCCATGAAGAAAAACCCCTGCAGGTTTCACAGACATCAAAATCGCTAGAACATTTGATGAAAGCCAGAAGAATGTTTATAGACAACAGTGTTAATGTTGGTTAAAATACCTTGTGTGGATTAAAGTACTAATGATACAGAAAATGACTTATTTACTGTGGTAATTTGAATGGCTCACAGTTAAGATTAAAGTGATTTAGAACTTCCATGCATTTATCACTATAGATTCAAAATAAAAATAAAGACTTTACTCAACAAGTTGGGTAGAATGCACCTCTATATTCAGAAAATAAATATATATGACAAGGTTTCTCTGTATAGCCCAGGCTGGCCTCAAACCATCTGTGGTAGTTTTAATAGATGTCCCCCAATAGAATCAAAGGTTTATTATAATTGTGAATTGTCTCCAGTCTTCTGGCTGGAGGAGGTGTCTCTTTGGCCTGGCTTCCTAGGGTCTGGCTTTGAGGTATTTCTAAGTTGGATGCAAAATTCTATGGATACATATGCAAAAGAGCAGCCAGAACTCAAGTCTGGCAATCCTGTTGTTATGTGAGTTACAGTGTTACAGTGTGCTTGCTTACTTCTGGAGGTGTTGTGCCTCTGTCTCAGCGTGGATCTGTGAAAGGGGGCCAGTCTTTCCTTAATATATCCTGGATCTGTTATTTCAATAAATACTTCCCTCCCCAAAATTGTGCCTGGTTTGGAGGTTCACCATCTATCTCCCCCAACCTCCTGAGTGATGAAGATATAGGCAGGTACCTTCCTCCATCTCTATATTTTTGAAGAGTAGTTAAAAATCTTATACAGAGTCAGATACAAGATAGTTCATACAAACATCCCTAAATCAATAGTTTATAGTTGAAATAATTTAGCAATTAATTGAAATTATAAATGCAGTATTGTTGTTTCTTAAGCCTCCAAGGTGTGTCATGGCAGACAACAAACTCTGTCATGACCACCATCCAGAGGACCAACTCTGCTCCTCCTGACTCTAGCCACAGGTTTACTCTGCTTTCAGAGACAACAGTGTTAACCTCACTGTTATTTAACATATAGCTGCATTCTGCAAGATCCTTAGGAAGATAGACAGACACATCAAAGCTCCTGTCATCGTTGGAGGATTTCCTAGTGAAATAGCAACACCAGCTGAGGACCAGGATTGCCAATCTTGCTTAAAAATACAGACACAGGGCTGGAGAGATGGCTCAGAGGTTAAGGCACTTGCCTCCAGTGCCTAAGGCCCCAGGTTCAATTCCCCAGGACCCACATAAGCCAAACCCACAAGCTGGTGGCTCTGGTGTTCTCTCTCTCTCTCTCTCTCTCTCTCTCTCTCTCTCTCTCTTTCTCTCTCTCTGTATCTCTCTGCTTGAAAATGAATAAATAAAATATTTTTTTTAATGCAGACACAAATATCCTAGCCTTGAAAACATCCCGTGCAATGTACATGTCCCAGGAAGGATGATGCATCTAAACTCCATTGCTTTCTCCTGTTGCTCTTCCCTTCTGAACAATAAAACACTGTGTCAGGAAAGAAAGAAGTAGACATACACACTCGGGAGAGGTATGTAGGGGACATGCACACCAGGGCAAGGCACGTAGGGGACACAAGTGCCTGAACAAGGTAGGTAGGGCACAAACACACCTGGGCAAGGCAGGTGGGAAACACACACACCTGAGCAAGGCATGTAGGTGGTGTACAGAGGCATCAAGGAGTCAGAGCTCTCAAGAAGTAATGAAAACACAAAATTAAGAAATAAGGATCAAACAAATATATTATCAATATTCCAGTGAAATCAATCCCTGGATCTGTTGGAAAATCCAGAACAAAGTATTGGGTTGCCACCATAGGGGTGTAAGGAGAGCCAACTGGACTCCCCATTCTGGGACATCATGGATGTCTTCCTGCTGAGAAAAGAACGTGAGAGCTCCAGCCAAGGCAGGCAGGCTGAAAGAAATGACAACAAAGACACAGAAGGGGAAAACAACCTCTATTTGACTGGGTGGAGACAGAGAAGGGATTCCACCAATGCATACTTAAATCTGCTTTCAAGCTGAAAGGAGAAAATTTCCAAAAACTTAGTGAGACATCACAAAACTTCCCTGAAAATCAGGAGACCTATGAGGCCAAATATTAGTATTCTATTGAACACTGTGTTCTATGGCAATGCAATAATGAAAATAACAAATAAATGGAACATGACTGGAAAAGAAGAAGCGAAATATCATATTTGAGAGATGCTATGGGCTGGAGAGATGGTTCAGTGGCTACAAGCAGTTGCTTGCAAAACATGCTGGCTGAGGTTTGATTTCCCGGTGCCCACACCCATGTAAAACCAGACAGATGTATAATGTAGCACATGCATCTAGAGTTCGTTTGCAGTGGCAAGAGGTCCTGATGTGACCATCCTCTCTCTCTCTCTCAAATAAATATAAATATTTTAAAAGATGTTATAATCATCTAGATGGATAACGAAAAAATTGCAGACTGTGAGAAAAAATCAGATAATTCAGTAAGGTGGCTGAATTCAAGTCCAACATAGTATAAAACATTCCTGCACAGCAGAAGTTAACAGTCAGAAAGGGTAACTTTTACAACCTCCTCTTGGCAAGTGCAACAAGAATTATACACTATTTAAGAATCTAGTTGTTGTAGTCAGCTTTCTAGTTGCTGCAGAAAAGAACCCAACCACAAAAAAAAGTGCTACTTGTGGAATGGGTTTATTTGGCTTATGGACTTGATGGGAGATTCCATCATGGCAGGGAAAACAAAGCGAGGTTCTAAACTTCTTCCAATGCTGGCACAGCTCACCTTGGCAGCCATCCATAGTCCTGGCATTTCATTGGGTCTCCCTTGCAACCCACAGTTCATCCTCATGGCTCCATCAGGCCTCTGATGCAGGCAATCCAGCATACCTGCTTCACACTGCTCAAGGCCATTTTTCTAAAACAAAACTGTGTTGCAAATCCAATGACACTATCTCTCTTCCTGCTTTTGTTATACGCCATACTACCTGGTGTGCTACCAATTTGTTCATCTAGGGGGGAATAAAGCCACTTTGAAGAGCAGGAAACGTCCTTCAGCATTCAGGCCCTTTACTTCAAAGTAGTCCACATTCTTCCTGCTGTTCCAATGCAGACCAGCTGGCCCAATCTCAATGGTTATAATCTCAAACAATTGCAGCTGAACAGGCAGCAGTTTCAGCCCAAAGATTTCATTTCATTCTGTGCAATCTCCCTCTGCTCACACCAGTCCATTTCTACACAATGCAGCCCTGCACATCTCAGGACACAGGCAGGCAGAAAGCAGCAAGCCTCTCATACAAACTGCTTCTGACATAGTCCTGACAAAGTTCTTTCTCACCCTCATAAGCCAAACCTCACAGTCCATAGTCCATACTGCATTTAGGTCTTTCCATCTCTGACCAGAATGGTCCATGAAGCTGTACATGAAGCAAGGCGTCTCTTAGGTGGAGATTTGTGCAGTAATACAAGAGTAAGAGGTAAGAAGGATTTCAAATGCAGATCACTTCCAAAAGTCCCAAAGCAACAAAATCAGTGTTCTAGCAGCAACAGAACATCCTAGTACCAAATCTGTTGATGTCAACCTTTTGTGTTGCTGCAACAAAGAACCTGACCAAAAGCAGCTTGATGGAAGGAATGGGTTTATTTTGGCTTAGGGACTCCAGGGGAAGCTCCATGATGGCAGGGAAAATGATGGCATGATCAGAGGGTGGACATCACCTCCACCACAGTACTGCAAACAGCGGCAGGAAGGTATGTCAAACACTGGCAAGGGGAAACTGACTTATAACCCCATAAGCCCACCCCCAACGACACAGCTCCAGTGAGTTTGTAAAACCCAAACTGTCATCAGCTGAGGATTGATCATTTAGAATACATTCATTTGTTTGTGGGGGACACCTGGTTCACACCATGACACTAGTTAACAAAAATGTTGAAAAGACAGTGTGTTTTAAAACTTTGCCTTATTACTACTTAAAGATATTAATTCTACCTTAAATTAACATATACTTCATTTCTAAAGCAAATTCTCATCATGAACTTCTTGGATGTTTGAAAAATTCATTTGAAACTCATATAGAAAAGAGTCAAGAGAAAGCAAAAAAAAAAAAAAAAAGGACCAAAAGACATTAGTAAAGAGCCATATGACAGAACTTCAAAGGGCAATATGTGACAGAAGTTGCCAGGGTCCCAGCGTCCTGGCAGTCATGACCCCCCTCCCAGACTAAATGGATGCAGAACACAGCTGTTTGGAGTTAAAATGGCTTTGAGAGAAATGCAGGAATGTGGGCAGGGCTGATCTCTCACAGGGTCTAAACATCAGGGAGAATAAACAAGACTACTTCAACCATTGCAAGAAAGTGTGCCAGTGCATTTTTTTTTTTTGCATTTGCTTGAGATGAGGTCTTGCTATGTAGCTTAGGCTGGCTTTAAACTTGTGATCCTCCTGCCTCAGCCTCCTAAATTCAGGGATTACAGGCATATGCTACCACACTTGGCCAACTCAGTATAATTGTGATATTGGACTACAGTTTTTATAATAAAATATTAAACCTTAACTATATTAAAAGAGAAATATGATGCATAGATAACATATATATTCTTGTATATAATTCATGAAGGTCCATTTAGAAAATTCAACACAATAGCATTCAACACAGTAATAAGATAATGTCTCATTAGAGAAAATAATAGCAATTAGTAATTCACAGATGGGATCATGTGAAGGGTGAATGCATAGTGATACCCAACTTTGCCAGTAGAAAAACATACATTTAGCATGAAGGAGAGATGATATTTCAAACCATCAATCCAGTAAACACTAAACTATCATGCAATATCAAGCCTCCATGAGGGTGTAGAGAAATGAGAACTTGAATATATTGCTGGTTGAAATGAAAACTGATACTACCTGCTAGAGGGAAAGCTCTGGGAAATTGAGCATTTCCTTATGTCACAACAATGTCTACTGCCAAGTGTTACCTGAGAACTGCGGAACACCAGGCTATTATTCTGCAGGTGCACCTGACAGAGCTGTAGGAATTTTCTGTGGCAGGCGTCCACTCTTGCTCTCCAGTGTCCTATTCTAGTGCCTGGCACTTATGCTGCATAGTGTTAAATTTTTTTCCTATCACTGCAGTAACACAAGGGTAAGAGGTAAATACAAGGAAATGGACCACAGAATTATATAAACTATTCTATGTCCATTATCAGTAAGAGAATGGATATATTATACAATCAGTCATTGAATAGTCCTATATGGCAGTTATGCTAACAAGCTTGATCTACATCTAACAATAATTTGACATTCCCATGTATATAATATTAAAATGTAAAATTAAAGTTATAAGCCAGGAGTGGTAGTGCATGCCTTTTAATTCAGCACTCAGGACGCAAAGGTTGGAGAATTGTGGTGAATTTGAGGCGAGCCTGAGGCTAGAGAAAGATTCTACCTAAAAAAAATTAAAAATAAAACAATGCATTTCTAAAATTAAAGTTATAACAGGCAAGTATAGTCTGACAGTATTATGAGAAATTCTTTAAAATGAAGACCCAACACTAAAACAATATGTTTTAGGAGAATAAACTCATGAATCATATGTAGCCTTGTCAATGTCAAGATCATGATTCTTGACCTGTGTAGCGAAGAAATAGATTGCAATTATATTCAACTCTACATTGTGTAATTTTTAATGTTTTCAAGAGAGGAGTACAGTGTTAAAATGTTGGGCTATATTGCTGTATGTGTAAAATATTTTATAATTTTAAGATGATGGCACTTATTTTTTTAAAAATCTGCTCCATCTAGAAAAAAAGAAATAATTAATGGCTTAGCTACACTTGAAAGTATTTGACACTGCAATGTTGACTTTGGAAATACAAGTTCTATGATATTACTTATATGTGCATTTCTTTACATTTGATAGGCAAAGTATCTTTTTTCTCATTTTTTACATATTATACTTATCATGCAATACTCTGAATAGTCTGAGATAGGAAGTATTCTATTTCTAAATTTTCAAGGTAATATAATGAAGTGTCCAGATTTGAAAAAAATCTGATCCAGAACCTTGCATCAGTTCTAAAGATTTAGGATACTTACATCCAGACTTATATCTCCTTAACTTCAAGGGCACAGGGAAGCTCTCCTGCCAATCTCCAATTTCCAGGAGGCTCCGGAACTGCATGGCATCTCCGAAATAGCATCTGTTATTTGAACCATAAAACACACTCGCTGCACTCTCCCAGAAATTAGCTACAAATTGTTTTTATTCTCCTGTTTAATGATCTTTATGAATCAATTAGAACAAAAAATAGCATTATGCAAGCAGAATCCAGAGAAGACAAATTAAATTTCAGCAACACAACATTAACTATTATTAATATTTCTTTAACTAAAACCACAAACCCATTTGGAATTAATCCCAAGGTAATCAACAAGCAGCCAACACTAATTTTGCTGAAAGTCGAACTCTGGAGAGAATTGACTAGAGCAATGGGTCTTTATGCGTTTCTAAACTCACTTGTGTTCTGGATCTTGGATGCATATCTGTCTGATCCAGATTTTCACCTGAAGTAACTAGATGGGGGAACCTGCACATTTACTCAGGTGCTCGCACATCTCTTGTCTGTTGCTACGTTGGAAATAGTTGTTGGCATGGAGCATGTCCTGTTCCACCTTCAAGTTCTTCGCCTCTGTCTTTCTAGCCTGAACACAGGGATGGAGTGCACAGAATTCCATAAATCTTTCCTGAATCAATGAACTGCATTGCACGGAGGGAGGTGAGAAGCACACTATTTACTGTTTAGCACTTAAAACCAGCTTGTCACCACTCCAGGTGATCATACCGACTGTTCTTAGAATTATACTCAAATATTCCAAGGTGGGGGAGAGGAGGACGGTCATATTTAATCCTATAAATATTTGACAGCATATTTAATATGAACACAGATGAGCGCTTAGTCTCTCTGCTTAGCTTATTATTTTTCTCTTTGTGGGTTTGCAGTCTGTCAGCCTGGACCTGTGACTGCAGTCGGTGACTGCCATGAATAGAGTCTCTGGCCTCAGCACTGTCACCTAGCTATTTAATTCGCACTGCTGTTGTAGCTCCCATGTGAAGTAGAAGGGAAGAGGAACTGCTCTGGAAAAGGCATGGCTCATATGAGGGGAAAACAGAGCAAAATTACTGGAAACAAATGACCCTTTCTGAAAAGGATAAATATGGGGCTGGAGAGATGGCTCAGCACTTAAAGGCACTTGCTTGCAAAGCCTAAGAGCTCAGGTTCAATTACCCAAGCAGTCACATAAAGCCAAGTGCATAAAGCAGTGCATGTATCTGGAGTTTGTGGTCAGCAGCTAAAGGCCCTGGCACATCCATTCTTCCTCTCTTTCTCTCTCTCTCCCTTTCCTTCTTCACTTTCTCAAATAAATATTTTTTTTAAAAAAGACAAACATCTATTCTGTATATCTTGCCAATCTAAATGTGTAAACCAATGGACACTTGACAGATACTTTGTATTTTTGAAATTATGACTCTTTAAATTATTCCCAAAAGGAAATCTTATTAGATAAAGCTGCTTTGTCTAAAATTACTCATCATCTAACATATTGTAACCAAATCTTGCTTTATTTGGTTTTTCTCTTCAAGGTTAGTGGAAATGTCATAGACATTATCTCCTGACATTAACTCAAAGGTAACAAACAGTGTTCAGGTGGGACATTTTCTCATCAAAAGAGAACCAGAAGCAGCATGGTGTGAGCCCAGTCACTCGTGCGGTCTCAAGATGTTCTCTTGCAATCTCAAGGCCCCCATTAAATATGATGGTGGGGAAAGATATTCTCCGGGGAATAAGGTCAGTAGAAAGTTAGGGGGTAAGCAAGCAAGCCAACATCTCCAAAACAAGCCGCTGCTTCCCACTATGTTGCTCACTGGATGCGGCAGCTGGTGACACCATGAGAAGTGTCACATGTGTCGAGGCATCCACAGACTAAAAGGAACAAAGGACAGGATCTCTCTGAACTGTGAACATTCAAGTCTCCACTTCTCGAATGCGAACCCTCAGCATCATGTGGGAGAAGTGCTCGGCCAGAGGAGCCGAGGTGATCATCAACAGAGGAGACCAGGAGACCCAGGCTTGTGAATGTATTTCTTTTACTGCTTGTCGAGTGAAAACTGGTGTGTGAACATGATGTTTTGACATGTGTATACACACCGACACAATAACTGCAGGAAAACTAACAGCCTTCCTCCCGGTTACAGTTTGCTGCTGGCCCAGGACACGGAGTATTAACGATGGAAGTCATGCCTCTCTTCAGCCTCCTCGAGGCCTGGCCTGAATGAGAGCAGCTTCATAGCACCCCCCTTTACACCCTCATCTTTCTCACTCCCACCTCCATCCTGACAGCCACCACTTAGGATTGCTATGCCTTTCACTTGCTTTGATCCCATTCATCAGTGGGATCACGAAAAAGAAATGATTTCAAGTCAAAATCCAGCAAGTTTAACTGAAAGCAAAAGAAGCTATGATAATTTTTTTTAAATCCTGCCTAACCACATATACTGATTTTTCTCCTCACATCTTGTCCTTCAAATATTCCCAGCACCCTTCTCATTAACACCTATGAAATCAATAAAAATTACCGCCCCAATGAACGGGCGGGCACATTGTTTGTGCCTATGCTCCTTCTGACGTTGCCCTGGCATTGTATTTATTAACATTTCCACTTGTTCTTGGCTATTTAGGTTCCTTTCACACAGCAGTGAGCACCTTCATTTGTTTGGTTTATAGTCCCTCTTTTGCTTGGCTTGGCTGAAATTTTCAGGACGGAATTACCAGATCAATAGGAATGTGCATTGCAATGACTTCAGATTATAGAGTTAAATTACTTTCCCACATAATTGTATTAATCTATAATGATACCAGTTGCATAGTGGCTGGATAGTTCTATCACAGTCTAAATTAGAATTAGTGAGTATCATGCAAAATCAAAGCTAAATAGAAAATTAATCGTGAATTGCCTGCTCTTTTCATGTGGGCTATTGGATTGCACCATCTATTTCTACATGTCCTTTTGGGATTGCATATTCTGCCCAGCTCTGAATGACCTCACAGTCTTTAGTGCCTTATTTTAAGGTTTCCATAATTACCTCCTTGTACTTCAGTGTTTGATAAGCTAATCACTGTCTTCTGGAAGCTGAGATTTATCCAAGAGGCTAAGGTCACGGAGGAGGGAGAGGAGGATGGGGAGGAGGAGAAAGATGAGTAATAACACACCGGTGATGACCATGGCCAGCGGGAACTCCCTTTTCAAAGAAAGAACTTATAAAATATCCTATAAATTTCACAAAATAGCCAGGTGTGGTGGCACATGACTTTAATCCCAGCACTCAGGAGGCAGAGGTAGGAGGATCAGTGAGTTTGAGGCCAGCCTGGGACTACAGAGTTCTAGGTCAGCCTGGGCTAGAGTAGGATTAGGGTCCCTACATGGGGAGGGGGATAGGGCAGTGCTGAAAAGGAAAATAAATATGATCTATCTAAAATTATGTTTTCTAAACAAATATCAAGTTCTCTATTAGCGTAAGTAAGATTGTTGAGGACATATTACATAACAGAGATGAGATACTAGTTGAGAACATGAACGTGTGGGTGGCACTCACCCAGAAGACACTGGGGCTGACAGCTGTGGGTGCCTATATGCAATGTCATCAATACCTTGAAAGTCATAAACGCCAGTGTGCATATGTGTACTGTAATGGTCACTCAGTCTACTCAAGCAGTCTTGCTATCAGTGAGGTGTGCAAATCTATAAAAGAATAAAATAAAACTCAGCTTGGTTGTTAGATGCTTAGAAAATTCAAATGTTTTTAAGGCATGTATATAGATGCATAGAAAAGAATCACAAGTCACTAGAGTGCAAGCTCCACAAAGGTCGGATGTCACTGACATTGTTTCCTTGGACACTAACCACCTAGAACAGTGGAGAGATGTAGGTAAACACGGGTGTCCCTGGGTGAACAAACGATATTAATTTGAGTGACTAACGATGCTAATCATTACAGTCGTGGGGTATCAGTTACTGAGCAGGTCTGTTCACAGCACTGGAACTCCTGACACTGAGAGCCAGGGTTAAATTCAGCATTCAGCCACTTGCTCACAGTTCAGATTCTAAAATCAAATTCCTGTGCTAGTCACTGTGAACAGGGAAAAAAAATACATCTTTGTTTCAATCCATTTCAGGGATCCATTCCAACTCAATTAATTACCACTGAATAACACGTAAAATTCAGTTCTTCATGCTAGCTCACCTTGCAAGTGACCAAACAATAGCCATTGATGACTTGTGGCCACCACATGGATTGGGTAGTATCACTCAGGAGGTGAGCACCTTTCTAGGGGCATTTCCATCACTGCTAAGACCCCACTAGACAAAGTGCAAACAAAGCTCCCAGCCATTTCTGAAGGCACTCCAAAGCCTTCCTCCTCTTGAGGTCTCAATGGGTGAGAGCACCCTGTCCCTTTAGCGGTGTGGGTGACTAAAGAAAGCTTGAAGTTTTACATTTGCTGGTTTCCATGGGTGTTTGCTTGTGTATTTCTTCCTGCGTGGAGACACGGTGACGCTGTGCATTTCTTTAAGTCCGTGTCTATGTCCACCTCTCAGTGGGCACAAACACTAGCAGAGTGTCGGTGGGCACAAACCAGAAGATTGTGTTCCCTGTCCTGCAGCAGCCTGTGCTGAGTCAGGAAATCCACCAGGTATTTTCATGCCCTTAACATGAAACTGAGCCCCAGGAAACCAGAAAAATCATGAATCAATGGAGAAGCTACTGTGCAGAACTTTCCCCATCCAGGTGGACTTCTTCCCAAAGGCAGGGCTTCAAAACACTCACTCCTTGTTCACGGTATTCCCTTGGCTTGAATGTTTAATATCAAATTACCGAATTTTGTTTGACTCCAAACATATAGCACAAAGTTATGTATTTTATACTCCAAGCCTAAGTGATGCTTAAAAGCAAGTTGATGAAAGGCTGAGGCAGTGGCTCCAACAAAGGTATTTGCCTTGCAAGCTTGATCCCTGGAATGTGGATGCATAGAATTCATAAAAAAGCTGGGTGTGTGGGAGCCTTCCTGTAATCTACCTTATCCATGAGATTTACCGTGGATTTACCCCACTGCTAATAGCTATACATATATATATATATATACATATATAGAAAGACAGATATATAGTGTACCAATGTACATTTTAGTAACATTATCCCCTATGAAATGCAGGACTATTTGCATAGCATTTGCATAATATTAAGCATTACAGCCAAGTGGGGTTGATCTAGAGTAAGGAGGGCCATGTGTGTAGGTTCTATGAAATGCTGTGTCCCTTTCGAACTTCATTATATTGAGCACCCACAGAGTTGATTGTTGGGAGGCCCTTGACCAGCCCTCCGTTGAGACAGAGAGGCAACTGCACCTTCATATCGCTACACTATTCACACATATGTTTTTGTACAACTGCAAAAAATTAGAATTTATTTCTTATTTCATAAACCATTCCACACAAATGCTATGTCAGAATTATAAACCACACTTTTACTCCCATGCCTAACTAAGCAGGTCACTCATTGTAGAAAAGTTTTTATAAAAGGGCCAAAGATAGTTGAAGTTACCCAGCAAAGTACTTATTGGAAAGGAGTTACTCGGTTAAGTATGAATGGCTGTGACTCTACAAAACTATACTGATTGGTGGTGGCCTCTGGTGGCTCATGCTTTCTTGGGTTCATATCCCTGGGTGTCCTACCTCAACTTGACGTGGTTTACAACAGCTGTGAACCAGGCTTCTTTGCAGTACTTTGGATTCGGTAGAGCCTCTCTTACTGCTCTTAAAACCTCATGAACCCCATGGGAACAAGCCCTGGTTAGTCTGCATGAGAAGGCTGATGCCCAACTGACCATCATCATGGGCATGAAGACACCAGGTGTCACACCAAGCCCAGCAGACCTGTCAGTCAATGAGCAGAGATAGCACACCTGACATCAGTTTGACAACCCAGACTAGAACTGCCCATCAGAAGCCAGAGCTAAGCAGATAGTGGTTATTTTAAGTCCCTTGTGTTCAAAGATGACTTATTACATGGCAAAGTAACTGATTTGCTATCCCCAAAAGAAAATAATGCAATTTTCTGTTTTAAATTTTCTATTGAAAAATTTTAAATAGTTTATTTATAAGAGAGAGGGAGGGGAAGAGAGAGAGAGAGAGAAATAGGTGTGCCAGGGCTTCTAGGCACATGCGTCACCTTGTGCATAGGGCTTTATGTGGGTCCTGGGGAATCCAGCTCAGGTCCTTTTGCTTTGCAGGCAAACACCTTAATGGCTAAGTCATCTCTCCAGCCCCAAGAATGCAATTTTGTCACGAGAAACAAGATAACTATAGTCTTAACAAAAGAATTAAGATCTTTCAGTAGTGACACTGCTTCAGGGAGATCCCTAAAGCTGATTTATGCGAGACACATGCAAAGACAGCCAGTAAATGTGGACAGTGTGCTAGATGGTTCTAGATTTATCCATAGCTATGGAGCATATACTTGTCTACTTTCCTATCCATCTAATAGATGATTATTTATAATAGTAAGGCTCTAACTGGCCAGTGCTTCCCACATAATTTCTACTAGGAGAAAAACCAAACCAAACAGAAAAAAACGCCAAAGCTCTGAAGAGCTGTTATAATTGTTTCACAGTTTCATTGGAAAACATCCTCTGCTATGCTCTTGCTTCCGCAACTCTAATGGTAATGGGGTTTGCTGCTACTGCTTAATTCTCCCTCAGGGTGTCTGCCTTTTACAGTTACAACTGCAATTGGAAAGTCACTCAACCACATGTTCACACCAATTTATCCATTAATTTATTTGACCTGTTAATCCATTAGTTACTTGTCCAATAATCCATTAAACTACTTAAAATAATATTTGCAGTCTCTGGTGTGGGGTGCCTTTGGGTCAAAGATGACGAATCCAAATTATTAATGATGGAGCTATTGTGTTCGTCTTGGAAACTTTGATAGTGCCATAAAACAGTCTGTGATGCCCTCTTAATTACCCGACTGCAAAGAAGCTCATAAAGGGCAGCGATGGGGCAGTAACTCATCCCGAGGCTCGCCTTCTCTCTCAACCCGTTCATTCAACATCCTGGAAAACTTGTTGAAAGGCACGTGGATGTGGAAGCCATGCCCCACATGGTGGTCCTGGAGACACAGTGGGAGACAAGTGGCCTCGAAAAGCCAGACACTTGGGTTGAAGACACGCTTACGAGCAGCCACTTGCCATCCCGAGGTGGTGGTGGATGAAACTGCGTGAAGCCCTTGCTGAGAGACGACAGCCAAGAAGCTGCAGGGTAGATGTAGCTTCTAGGCCAAAGACATCAACTGAAAACTTACAGGACACAACGCATGCTCAGGAGTGAATCCAAATGAGGGAAAGAAAAGCAGATAAGAGTGATGGCAGCATGACCAAGAAGACAGCTATGCCCAGCCCAACATGGCTGCTACTCAGGACATCTGCCCTGCTGTGGAAACTTCCAGGTCTGTAACAGAGTTTCTTATGATGTTTCAGAACAATATAGGTATCGATAAACCAATGCAAAATGGGTTACACTTAAGGAATACATACCTAGGTCAAATGAATTTTTAAACATCTCCACAGAGGAACTGGGAGGTCTTTGAGCTCAGTTGGTAGAATGCTTGCCTGGCATGCACCAGCTCTGAGTTCGCTCCTCTGTCCACCAGGTGGAAACAGGAAGATCAGTTCAAGTCATTCTTGGTTATGTAGACTTCGAGGCTAGCTTGGTTTGCATGAGACCTGTCTCAAAAAAAATCACATCTCTATCCAATGCAAATGAAACATGCTGAAGCATTTACTTTTAACATGGACATCTGGAGTCGTGACTACTCCAGGGGGCCTTCCTGGATGAGGAAGTCCACAAGAATGAAAGTATGTGCTGAATTCAGGGTACAGTGTTCAATATAGTCAAAGAATGCACAGTGGATTTATTAATTAATGTATGGAATGATCATCTGAGCTATTTTAACATATAGCAGTGATCCAGAGACTATTTTAGAAATTCATCCTGAAAATCTCAAAGGAAAACATTGAGTGTGAATTCTGTTGTTCTTTAAAGTGGGTTAGCCATTGCCACGGATGTCTTTGCTCTGTTAAATGTCTGTCCAGTATCTTCCCTGCTCTGCTTCTTGTTAGACACTTCAGAAGGAAACGAGTAAACAAAGGTCAGTCACAGACTATGGTAGAAGTGACCCTTGACATTCCTGAACTTAATCACACCAAGGAGTGTATTAACAAAACACACTGAGGTGTGGAGATCCTAAAATATCACCAGAGAAGTGGGAGAGGGAGAATGGTTAGAAATGTAAGCCAGCTGCTGCTGCTGCCCAGGCAACAGACAGCGAGAGACAAATAGGGAGACAAATCCTCAAGGGTTAAGTCAACACCCAGCCTTCTCCTACTCTTTACATCATTCTCCTGAATAATTAGTTAGTGCCCTCCCCTTAACCAACTGGCCAAACAGTCCTTCCCCATCCCCTTCCAGCTTCCCCAAGTTCCAATAATAGGTACTTGGCCACTCTGTTTTGGATTGTCTCCACAATTGAGTACTAAAAAATGTCAAAGGCCAATGCCAAAGCAAAATAATTTAACCACCTAAACTAACAAAGAAAGGATCCAAGAAGGAGCCATCGGTGCTGTACCTGTAGCTTTCTGGATAGGCTTCTTGTGAACAACATTCCATGAAGCTAAGCCAGCTGTCTTTCCATGTTAAGCTTAGAATTTTTTAAAAAATATTTTATTTATTTGCAAGCAGAGAGAGACAGAGAAACAGAGAAAGAATGGGCACTCCAGGGCCTCTATTCACTGCAAATGAACTTCCAGATGCATGTGCCACTTTGTGCATCTGGCTCTACATGGACACTGGGGAATCAAACTTGGATTGTTAGGTTTTGCAGTCGAGTGCCTTAACTGCTGAGCTACCTCTCCAGCCCAAGCTGTGATTTTTTCCAAATACAAAAAGCTAACAATGCACCCAAAATGCGTTGTTGGATGAACACTGCCATTCTTCTGTGACAAATTCTTTCATAATTATCTCACTTAATCTTGTTACAAGATCATGTTATTCTTTTCTGGCAAACTGGGAGGAGACTGGAAGTCAGCTAAAGTGACAAATGTAATCAAAGTGACAGAGCCAAGTAGCTGTCAATGGAACAAAAGGACTGGCTGGGGTTTGTGGATGGCAAGCACCTGGCACACGGTCTTGTATGGGCGTGTTCACATCTGTGTGAGGAAGGTCACCTGTGACAAACTGAGACGAGATCACTTTATCAACATCATTTTTTGTGACCTCAGGGTGCTGCTGGAATTCGAACAGCCTAGTAGAGGGTTCATGACCCCCAAAGACATAATCACCACTTCTTGAGGCAAACCCTCGGTTTCTGATTCCAAATTCCCTGTTTTCCCAAATTTGGAGGCAAAAGCCCCCTTTTCAGAGATGGAGGCGGGCAAGCCACTAGCCTTTCTCCAGATGCCCAGGACACACATCTGTGCTTTCAGATATACATGCGCTTTCAGAAACTAAGTTTTCCTGAAAGTTCAAAAGGATTAACTATAACATAGGTGGCTGGAGAGATGGCTTAACGGTTAAGTCGCTTGTCTGAAAAGCCTAATGACCCGAGTTTGATTCCCCAGGACCCATGTAAGCCAGATGAACAAAATGGTACATGCATCTGGAGCTTGTGTGCAGTAACTAGAGACCCTGGCATGCCCATTCTCTCTCCTCTCTCTCTCTCTCTCTCTCTCTCTCTCTCTCTCTCTCTCTCTCTCGCTCTCGCTCTCGCTCTCGCTCTCTCCTTGATATATATATATATGTATATATATATGTATATATATACATATATATATCATATAAGGAGTGCTAGTTTAATACAAAGATGTTCTCTTAGACATTCGATTCTCAAAAAAAAAAAAAAAAAGATTCAAGAAATTACTAGAAACCTTCCCAAAAGGAAAAGCCCAGGACCAGATGGTTTCTCAGCTGAATTCTACCAAGCCTTCAGCACAGAGCTGAAACCACTATTTCTGAAGCTTGTTAGAAGCATCGAAAAAGAGGGGAGGCTCCCAGACACCTTCTATGAAGCTTCCATTGCCTTAATCCCCAAACCAGGCAAGGATGCAACCAGGAAAGAGAACTATAGACCCATATCTCTGATGAACTTAGATGCAAAAATCCTGAACAAAGTCCTAGCAAACCGGATACAACGCTACATTAAAAATATTATCCACCCTGACCAAGTTGGCTTTATCCCAGAGATGCAGGGATGGTTCAACATACGCAAGTCGATAAATGTGATACACCACATTAATCGGCTCAAACACA
>PVHP010000242.1:0-55421 GCA_004024765.1 Zapus hudsonius
CTCCTTCCCTCCCTCCCTCCCTCTCTCTCCCTCCCCCCCCCTCTCTCTTTCTTCTTGGATCAAATCCAGGGCCTTGTCTATGCCAACTAAGTGCTCTTGCACCAATCCCCCAGTCCTGATTTGCATCATTTAAAAACAAAGTTAAATTTTAAAATAACTCTAAAATTTGGCAAGCTGTATGTTTGGCAGGGAGATGAAGGAGACACAAAACAGCAGTCCTGAATTAGACAGTCTTTCCTGGATTTACCCAATCGTTTAATCCCCAACCTCTGCCTTATAACTTCTAAAAAAAAAAAAAAAATTCCCACTCTTGTCCAGCTGGAATCTCTCCCAAAGCAAAAGCAAGCCTTGCGGCTCCCAGAAACACCGGATCTGCTAGGGAAGGTCCCTGAAGGCTTTAGTTCACCACATTGCCTCTTCCTGTATAAAACTGTGCAAGGATAACACCTCTAGGCATCTAGTCTTCCTAAAATCCAGTTTATTAGTCTCCAGGGATCACACTGGCAAGCAACTTGACCTTCTCCAAAAGTCAGCTGGAGTGTTTGTCTTTACCCACAGCTGGTTTTCCTGGATTAAGGGCTGTGGCTCATTAAAGGTGGTTTTGGATTAGTAAATTTCAGATCAGCTAAGGGGGAGGTCTTGTTTCCAAGTAAACAGGAATTCTCTTAGGATCTTGCCATTTCTGAGAAGACTTTTAACGGTTCTTGAGGCAAAAAAGCTAGCTGCTTATGTCACACAGCTTATGTGGTAGGTTTGCTGAGTTTGACTTTGGACCTGCAGAGTGTGAACCTCCAGTGGAACATCCAGGAGCAGTGTCCGTCTAGGAAGCAGCTGGATCCTGAACTAAGTGCAGGCTGACGGCACAGGTTCAGAAATTAGCATGGGTGGAGGAGAGGAGGCTGTGACACCAAGGGAAAGGATGGGGGAAGGGTCAGTGGCCTGAAATGCCATCAGAAGGTAAGAACAACAGTGTAGAGCTTGGCATGGAGGCACACACCTGTTCCGCACTGTAGTTACTGTAAGCTCCTTGGTCCATGACACCTCACTAAAGTTGACTTATACCTCAGCTCTGTATCAGTGATGTTTGGAGGAATAGGATGGGACAGAGGGGGACAGACACTTTCAGGAGTCCGGGACTAAGTGGAGATGGAGAAGACAAGGTGACAGGGAGCAGCTCGGGGTCCCTAAGAGCACTTACGGAACTCCTGCAGCAACGGAGCAGGTGGTTGGCACATAGATGCTGCGTGGCCCAAACACAGCGGGAGCCGGGTCGTGACCCGGAGAAGAGCAGGCGGCGCAGGCGCACTGCCCGGGAGCGCGGCCACAGCTAGAGTGTAAAGAGCTCGCACTGCTGGCCGCAAGAAAGGAAGACCCGACCCACACCTCGCCCCGTGGGAGTCCGCGCCCCTAGGGGGCGGAACTAAGTACCAACGGGCCAATCACCGTCTCAAGGAGGAGGTTTTTTTGATATCTCCGCCCTTTTCTGGAAACACGTCATTTGAGGCGCCCTTCAAACGGACCAATGAGCGCTCCACACTCCTGGGCTTGCCCCTCGCCGATTGGCCGGAGGTCCTCGCCCTCCCTCTAGTCCCGCCCCCGTGCACAAGATGGCGGCGCCCAGCGGAGCGGAGGCCGCGCTTGGGGTTCTCCGGGGCTGAGTCCCCTCGCCGCCCCGGGGGTTTGGGCGCAGCGAGCCGAAGGACAGGGGCCGGGCGGGGACACGGGCACCTGCGTGGGCGGCTGGACCGCGAGCCCACGCCCCCCCGGCCCGGCCCCACCAGAGCCCATCATCCTGTCGGTTCCCGGTTTCCTCCCGAGCGGCCCGTGGCACGCAGCGTGGGGCTTCCCGAGCAGGTGTCTCCCGGCGTGGACCGTCCTCGCTTTTGAGATGTCGTCCCGTATCCTCCCAGCCAGCCCACCTCCCCTCCTCACCTCCCCCGCTGCCCGCTTCGTCCCCGAGGACCCCTTTCCTTCCAAATGACCCCCTAAGACGCTGGCGACCTGGACCGCGCCTCGGGCGAGCGCCGCAGCCCGTCATGGAGGCCGTCTACCTGGTGGTGAATGGGGTGGGCCTGGTGCTGGACCTGCTGACCTTGATGTTGGATCTCAACTTCCTGTTGGTCTCCTCCCTCTTGGCCTCGCTGGCCTGGCTTCTGGCCTTCGTCTACAACCTGCCCCACACGGTCCTGACCGGCCTGCTGCACCTGGGCCGAGGTGTCCTGCTCTCGCTGCTGGCCTTGATCGAAGCCCTGGTCCGGCTCACCTCCGGCGGGGCGCAGGCGCTGGGCACCGTGCTGTGGAGCTGCTGCTCCAGCCTGGAGAGCCTGAGGCTCCTGGGGCACCTGGCCTCCCACGGGGCGCTGCGGAGCCGGGACATCCTGAGCCGGGGCATCCTCAGTGTGCTCACCAATGGCCACGCGTTGCTGCGCCAGGCCTGTGACATCTGTGCCATCGCCATGAGCCTGGTGGCCTATGTCATCAACAGCTTGGTCAACATCTGCCTCATTGGCACGCAGAACCTCTTCTCCCTGGTGCTGGCCCTGTGGGATGCGGTGACCGGGCCTCTGTGGAGGGTGACAGATGTGCTGGCCGCCTTCCTCGCGCACATGTCCAGCAGCGCGGTGGCCATGGCCATCCTCCTTTGGACCCCTTGCCAACTAGCTCTGGAGCTGCTGGCCTCGGCCGTCCGTTTCCTGGCCAGCTTCATGCTTTTCAATCTCAGCGGGCTGGTGTTGCTGGCTGGTGTGGTAACGGTGGCGGTGGCCGTGTTGTACCCCGACCTCACCTTGAGGCTGGCCACCCGCGCCCTCGGCCGGCTCCATGCCAGGCCCTCCTACCACAGGCTCCGAGACGATGTGGCACGGCTGTCCCGCCTGGCGCTGGGTTTGGAGGCCTGGCGTCGAGTCTGGAGCCGCAGCCTCCAGTTGGCGAGCTGGCCCAACAGGGGAGGGGCCCCCGGAGCCCCCCAGGGTGGCCCTCGGAGGGTGTTTCCAGCCAGGATCCAGGGACAGGACGCTCTTCCAGAAGGGGAAGAGGAGCCGGTCAGGACCGCCCGAGCTGCACCTGCCCGGGGCCGAGAGAGACTCAACGAGGACGAGCCCCCGGCCGGGCAGGACCCATGGAAATTGCTGAAAGAGCAAGAGGAGCGGAAGAAGTGCGTCATCTGCCAGGACCAGAGCAAGACCGTGCTGCTCCTGCCCTGCCGGCACCTGTGCCTGTGCCAGGCCTGCACCGAGATCCTCATGCGCCACCCCGTCTATCACCGCAACTGCCCGCTCTGCCGCCGCGGCATCCTGCAGACCCTCAACGTCTACCTCTGAAGACCCCTGCCCACCCTCCCTCCACGCTCCACGCTCCAGGCCCGGCGGCTGCCCTGCCAAGCCAAGCCTCAAGCCATACATGCAGGACATGGAGATGGAATATTCTGGAAGACTCCCATCTGGGTGGGGCGGGGTGATCATTTCTGTGAATTCCCTGGGTTCCTGTGATGCTGAGGGTGGTGAGTTATGTCACTATGCAAGGGCCCTGCGACCGCTGGCAGTGGGCTGTCCTCCAGCCTGCCCAGGGCCCACCTAGATGCAGCCTCTGGGTTACCCCTCTGCTTCTGTTCTTTTTTCTGTCGAGGGTTTTTTGGTCTCCCCTATTCTCCCAGCTTCTATATCTACAACATATCAGTGTCATTTGAGTATTTTGGCAACAAGGATCTTGGAGTGATCTTGTTTTCTGTATTTTTTGGTGTTCTTGTTTTGGAGTGATCTTGAATCTTTATGTTTAGCCAGAGTTTCGGTGCACTGGTAGGTTTGGGAGTTGAATCCCTCAGATGCCCTGAAAGCCACTTCTGCCTGTCATGATCTTAGACTCCCAACCTCATCCAAAACCTGGAATCAGGAGTTTACCTGAGTAGGGGAAGTGCATCTCCACCTGGCTTTGGGACCGTCCACCCTCAGGCACCCAGCTCCAGAGGAGCCAGCCTCAGAGGGATCACCAGATTCTTATTCATTCCTCCCAGTCTCTCCCTGGCATTGGGGAGGGCAGACTACATTTCACTAGGGTCCAAACAAAGGGCAGCAGCTCCCTGAGGTCTGCCTGTCAAATTCCTGATGAATAAAGTTCTATTGACATCTCTGGCAGTGCCTGTGTGAATTCCTTGAAGATCAGCAATTGGTCAGAGAGACATCATGGTGCAGCAGGTCTTTGAGACCTGCTGGAGTCACAGGTGGAGTCTCGGGGTGGCAAGGAGATGGAGTGCCACAGGGAAAGCTGCCTAGTGTTCACCCCTTTAGACGACCTGTCACCCACAAGGTTCTGGAAAAGCCTTCCATTTAAAAAAATTAGAGAGAGAGAATGAGAATGGGTGCTCCTGAGCCTCCAGCCACAGTAAATGAACTCTAGATGCAGGCACCACTTTGGGCATTTGTCTTTACATGGATACTGGAGAATTGAATGGGGACCATCAGGTTTTGCAAGCAAGTGCCTTTAACTACTGAGCCATTTCAGCCCAAAGCCCTTTTTTTTTTTTTTTTTTGGTTTTTTGAGGTAGGGTCTCACTCTAGCCCAGGCTGACCTGGAATTCTCTATGTAGTCTCAAGGTGGCCTTGAACTCATGGCGATCCTCCTACCTCTGCCTCCCCAGTGCTGGGATTAAAGGCGTGTGCCACCACGTCCAGCCCAAAGCCTTTTTTTAAAAAAATATTTATTTGCAAGCAGAGAGATAGAGGAGAGACAAACAGAGAATGGGCATGTCAGGGCCTCCAGCCATTGCAAAGGAACTCCAGATGCATGTGCCTCTTTGTGCATCTGTCTTTATGTGGGTACTGGGGAACCAAACGAGGGCCATCAGGTTTTGCAAGCAAACTCCTTTAACCATTGAGTCATCTCAGCCCAAAGCTTTTTTTGTTGTTGTTAAAATATTTTTATTTTCACCCAGTACTCACATGAAGCCAGGTACACAAAGTGGTGTCTGGGTCTGGAGTTTGTTTGCTGTGAGAGGCCCTGGTGCACCAGTTCACATTTTGTCTTTCTCTCTGCTCACAAATAAAAATGTTTTTATATATATATATATATATATATATATATATATATATATATATATATATATATATATATATATATATATTTTGGTTTTTTGAGGTAGGGTCTCACTCTAGTCCAGGCTGACCCGGAATTCACTATGTAGTCTCAGGGTGGCCTTGAACTCACAGCAGTCCTCCTACCTCTGCCTCCCGAGTGCACCACCACGCCCGGCTCTGCATCTGTCTTTATGTGGATACTGGGAAATCAAACTTGGGTTGTTAGGCTTTGCAGGAAAGTGCCTTAACCATTAAGCCATCTTCCCAGCCCCTGTTTTGTTTTTTGAGGTAGGGTGTTGCTTTAGCCCAGGCTGACCTGGAATTCACTATGTAGTCTCAGGCGAACTCATGGTGATCCTCCTACCTCTGCCTCCAAGTGCTGGGATTAAAGGCGTGCGCCACCGCACCTGGCGAGCCTTCCATTTTTACCAGCATTAAGTTTTTGTGGAGTCAAACGTGAACTTCTCACCTTTGAGTCAGCCTTTCCTGCTTTCCTCCTTCCAGGCAGGACCTGCTGCCTGACTGCTCTCTCAGGTGCTAGAGGGTCAGGTGCTTATCTTTTTGTCTCTTGCCCAAGTTTGATGCTTTGATGGGCTGCAGTGTGGTTGTGGACCTCTTGGTGGAGCCTAGAAGCAGGAGGGATGGAATAGAGACCCAAGAGGGGCAGGGGATCAGGGAGGGAACATCGCACCCGGGAGTCTTGGGCTGGGACCCACACTTGCCAGAACAGCTCACTCCTTTAGCTGGAGCCTGGGGACCGCTAGGTCTGTCTCTGGGCCCAGGGTCATGGCCACCCTGGTGGCCAGCAGGAGAGGAGTGGTGCTGCCCCGTAACTGTATGGTACTTCTAGAGGCACAATGTCTGTCTTTTGGAAGAGAGGAGATGGGTGGGTCCTGAAGAAACCAAGAAGAGGCGCCTCCACTTTTGCCTTGAGAGATTGAGCAGATTGGGGTTGGCAAACCGTGGTGTGTTAATCATTAGGTAGGGGGTGGAGCCTTGGCTGGGCTCTGAAAGTCACCGGAGGCGAGCCTCCAGGGGGTTTGTGGATGGCTTGGCCCACCCAAGCTATTCCCAGCACCATGGGAAAGAGTTCCCCACGTCCCCTTCAGAAGCTGGGTTCTTTTCTTCCCTCCCCCAAACCACGGGAAGGAGCTGAGCAATGGGAGGCCTGGCTCCTTCCAGTCTCTGTTTAATGTGGGGAATAAACATTTTATGCGGGAAGATAAACTTCCCGAGCTGGGAGCTAAGGACCTCTTTTTCTCCACCCCCATCTGGAATTCCTTTGGCAGACCTCAATACCCTTTCTCCCCATAACCACCCCCGGAAGTCCAGACCTTCAGTTACCCACAGTTGCTGCTGCATTTTGGAGCTGGTGCGTCTCCTTCTGGTCATATTAGAAACTGCTTATGTCTGGTCTGCCAGGACACCTTGGGGTGAGGGGTGGGGGGGTGACAGCACAAGCTTTCCAGTCACCTAAGGACCAAGCAAGCAGCCAGATCAGCCAAGAATGAAAATCTCAGGTTCTTTTTTTGCTGGCTCAGACAGTGGTATTTGTGGCTAATGCAGGCCCCAACTGGTTTAGGGTCTTTGAATTAGAAAAAGGTGCCCGGTCTCTGGGTGGCCAGAACCCCACAGCAGAAGGGTACGACCCAGTCAGATACTGTTCACAGCGTCCACGACAGGTGGTAGCTCTGGGGAGCAGCCTCATCCCCCGGGGCTCACTTCTTGTTTCTCCTCCCTTGGGTCCCCTCCCCTCCAAAGACCCTCAGAAGAAAGGCTGAAGCCAGAGAGATTTATTTTTGATTTGGAAGTTTATTGAGTGACTTCTGGGAAAGGGTCAGCCCTGGGAGCAGGAAAGATGGAGTTGCGGACCCAGAGGGGCAGAGGACCAGGAAGGGAACATCGTTTCGCCTTGGAGTCTCTGGCCAAGGCAACCTGGGGACGCACGCTTGCCAGAGTGGCACACTCCGTAAGTCTTGGGCAGAAAGCCAGAAATCTAGCTGCTCGGCGCCGCCAGCCCTGACCTCGGACAGCCGGTCTCCGTTCCTTGCTGGCAGCCGGCCGGGCCAGAGGAAGCTCCCTCTTTCCCACTCATTCACAAGTATGGGGGGACCAGCCCCCCAGTGTGTGTGGGGTACTGTCGTATCCACCTCTAGGAGCCAGAGCCAGCTCTCGGTAGTCCAGGGGGCACTAAGCGAAGACTGGGGAGCTGTGCCAGTCGGAATAGACCAGAAATCCGGAGAAGGTGCTGTCTGTCTTGACGCTGGCATAGATGCCGATGTAGTCACCGACGCCCACCTGCACCCACACCTGGTCCTCCGGCTCCAGCCTGACCATGGCGCCCCCTGAGAGGGAGGCTGGCTTGGGCCACCCCCCGAAAAACTGGAAGAAAGAGGCGATCGACTCTCCGTTTTTGACCAGATCGAACTGCAAGCTGGCCCTGTAGACCGTGGCGTGGACAGCGAAGTAGTAGACCCCGGGCACCTGGCAGGTGAACTTGCCGGTGGCGGCGTCGTAATGTCCCTGCTCGTTCAGCAGCACCAGATCGAAGGGTAGGGGCGCGTCGGCGGGCGGGGGCACCCGGCTCTCGGAACGCTTGGCGCTGAAGGCGGAGCGCGGGGGCACCGAGCACTCCCCCGCGGGCCCCGCGGCTCCCACGGGGCCCGCCTCTCCCCGCGGCCCCGGCTCCCCACGCGGCCCCGGCAGCCCTGCGGGGAAGGGGAGCGAGTCAGGAACCCAAGGGCCCTCGGGCTAGCGCTCTCCGCTGCAGATGGGAAGGGCTGCTCCGAGGGACCGGCCGCCCCCCTCCACCGCCCCCCACCGCCCCCCTGCGTGCGCAGCGCCCCCTGGCGGGAGCCTCGAACCCCGCCTGCGCAGACGGCGGCGAGCGCAGCGCCCCCTGGCGGGAGCCTCGAACCCTGGGGTTGGTGGGCACCCGAGCCGCTTCAGGGCTGGCGAGGCACGATGCCCCAGGATGGCAACGAAAGCGCTCTCTTACCGGGCTTCCCGGCCTCGCCTTTCTCGCCTGGAGATCCGGGCGCGCCGTCGCGGCCATCGCGGCCGTCACGACCAGGCAGGCCCTGGCTGCCATGGTGGCCCGGTGTACCGGGAAGGCCAGGCTGCCCCGGACACATGCTGGGGATCTTGTTGTCGTCTAGTGGGGGCGAACCAGATGCCAGGCCCAGGAGCAGCAGGGCGAGGAGCCGGCTCATGGTGCTGGCTCTTGTCGGCTGTGGGCTGGGCAGGACCGAGTCGGGACCTCGCTTTCCACCCCAGCAGGCCGCGCTGTCCCCAGGGCTGAGCGGCCACTCGGGGATGAAGGGTGCCCCAGGTCAGAACCCCGAGAGCCCTCCCTCCATCTCCCCCAGCCAGCGCCCCGGCTCCCCCTCCCCGCCCGCCCGCCCGCCCCTCCTCTGCCAGACTCACCCCCTCCCGGCTCCCCAGCGCCCCCGAGGCTCGCTCTCCGGCCGGCTCTGGACCCTCGAGCCGGCGCGCGCCCCCGCCCCGCCCCGTCCTCCCCGCCGGCTCCGCTCCGCGCCTCTCAGACTCCGAGAGGAAACCAGTCGTTCCGGGGCCAAGAGCGCCGGGGCTGGGAAATAACTCGTGGTGTGGCCCGGCGGCCAGCCAAGGCTTGGGTCGGGGAGGGAGAAAGCGGGGCTGAGAGACGAACACTCGAGCTCCTCCTTTCCCGGGTCCCCAGGGGCAGGCGGTGACCCAGACCAAGGTTAAGGTTGACGGGGGTCAGGAGAGAGCTCTGGCTGGAGGTCCGCATCAGCAGGCACAAGGTAGTTTCGTTAACGAAGGGCAGGTGACAGTGAACTTTAAGAAGCAGAAGGTAGGAATCAGGGTCGGAGACTTGGATGGGGTGTGAAGCCAGCTCGCGGCCTGGGGTGCATTTGGCAAGTCAAGGGACAGGAAGATGGGAACTTCCCATTATCCGTGGATTGAGAATTTATCCCTGGAAGGCCCGAGGGCGTGGGCGGAGTCCAGTGCCCAGGTTGCCCCTCCCTGGGTTTTCTACGTGTTTTCTGAGGAGTCTGGGCCGCCAGAGGGCAGAGGCTGGCTTCAGGTCAGGGCTGGGCACACACTTCCAGGCCAGCTGTCTCAGGCAGCCTGTTGCAATTGAAGGGCCAGGGGGTGCCCAGTAATGCTAGGCCAGACTGGCACTGGCGCTCTGCCTCCTGGCAGACAGAGCGGCAAGGGGGCAGGATGCTGCCCAGTGAGATGCAGCGGGGCACCAGCAGACCACACAGGAACCTCCGGAAGTTCTGGTAGCAGGGTAGACTTGTCAGACTCTGTGGAAGGCAGACATCTTTCAGAAGTTCTGTCCCCAGGCTCTCTCTGTCTCCTGTGGCGTCCCCCTTTTTCTCTGCCCAGTACCTTGTAGCCTCGGAGGACCTCCACCACCTCCCCCTGAGTGGCCATGCCCACCCAGATGTTGGGGAAGGCCGTGGTGTTGTAGCTTAGTCCCAGGCACATTTCCACCCGGATAGGTTCACAGGCCAGCTCTGCAGGGAGGAGGGAAGGGTCAGATGGAGCCCTGAACATCATGCAGGACCCTATATGATCTCAAGGAATGTGGGCATCCACATTGGGCACCAGGAAGAAACTCTCTTCGAAGTAGGCTGTAGAGAGACTCTGAGTGACAAGGTGACTGATTCTCGAAGTCCAACCATTGACTGCTGTTTCCACATCCTTTTGGGGTGACACTAAGTGCCCTGTCCTCCCAGCACTCTATGAAGGGGCCTCAGGGTTGGGAGAGAGGCTCAGCCATGCTCCTATCAGGGAGGAGGGAAAAGAATGTAAGGAAGAGTGTGGTAAGGTTTCTCTGAGTTGGGTACCCAGCCTGCTCTGTCTGAAAGCCCTGCTCAGGATGCCATGGGCAGGCTCCTTACCTGGGGGTGGGACCAAGGGGCGGCTGCAATTGTTGTTGTCATTTGTGCAGTTTCTCCACAGATCACATACCCACTGCAGATCCTTACAGCCTCCACCCTGGCAGAACTCTCTGGGCACACAAGGGTCTGTGGGCACAGGGGCATGACAGTTCCTACTGCCTTTCAGGTACCCTTTGATGTTTCGCAGAGATGCCTCTGCTGCCCACACTCTCTTGCCCAGGGGCACCTACTCTCTGTGGCATTGAAGGCCCGGTAGCTGGCTGAGAAGCCCTTGCTGCTCATGCCATGGCCTGTCCTGAAGAGCACAGCCAGCTGGTGGTGTGAGGAGACCAGGTCCGGGGGTGGCTCTGCTCCACAGAACCTGCCCAGGGCAGAGAGGTGTCATGTGGGTCTGGCCTAGCATTACTGGGCCACACCAGAGCCTAGAGTATGGTGAGGAGGGCACACAGGTTTAGTAGACTTGAACTTGAACCACTCTGAGATGAGTCAGGAGCTTCTTGGGGTGGGGTGGAGGCTCTTCCGGTGGGAAAGGGGGGAGAAGGCTTTGAGTTGAGAAAGCACACACCATTTTAGGGTGACAGAAGACACCTCTGGCTTAGCACAGTAGAAAACAATGAAGCCTGGGATGCAATTGGACCCATGTGTTGGGAGCCTGGCCTGTCCACCTGGTGGCTCCTCTCACCTGTCCAGGAGGCTGAGGGCCCCTGAGGAGCTGCTGGCCTCATAGACCTCCACATAGTCCAACTTGCACTCGTCCTGTGCTTCCAGGCTGAAGTTGTGGAACCGTAGTTCTATGCCATATCCCACGGGCACTGAGATGTACCAGGCACAAAGCTGCGGGAGGGCACAGATGAAATGATTCATGAGAACCTTCTCCTGCCCCAACCTAGGTGCCCAGGGGGCTTCTTTGACCAGAGCAGGCTAGTCAGGGAGTGGGCAGCTGCTGCCCACCTCACTCCCATCATTAAGCCTTTTAAAATAGAAAGGGTCAGTCGGGCGTAGTGGCTCATGCTGAAATGCCAGCATTTGGGAAGCAAAGGCAGAGGGATTGAGAGTTCAAGTTCAGCTCTGGCTATGTATCAAGTTCCAGGGTGGAGATATGTTCTCAAAAAAAGGGGGGTTGTGGAATATAGTTTAATGGTAAAGCACTTTCCTAATATGTTTAAGGTCCTGGGGTTGATCCCCAACACAGCCAAAGTGGGGAAAACCCAGCTTGGCATGGGGGCTCATGTCTATAATCCTAGCACTCAGGAGGCTGAGGTAGAGGGTCCCCTGAGCTCCAGGCCAGGTCTGGAATTACATACCAAGACCTAAAGCAGAGCACTCAAGTTCAGGACTGGGTCAGAACTTGAACCCTTTTAACAGTTGTCTGGTTTCAGAGATGGATGAATGTTTCCCGCATGGAAATATCTGGGTATGCAGTTGGTATTTTATAACATTTCCTTCTGGCCTGCTTGGCCTCTGACTTTCCCAAGCATAAATGTCTCCCTGCTGTACCCAATCACACTTGCCTGGGTAATGTGGTGTCCCTGTGTGTGCTAATGAGTTCCATGGGCACTGCACTTACCTGTTGGTGAGGGTACTGCAGTAAGTAGTTGGGGGTAGAGAACGTGCCCTGGAGCCCAGTCAGATTCCCTCCACACCCTGCAGCAAGGCCAAAGGGCTCATGAGTGGCCAGGCAAGCAAGCTCTGAGCAAGAATGACTGGGCAGGGGTGCTGGTGGAGGCACCAAGGTTCAGGACTGGGTCAGAACCTGAACCCAAGTCTGAAGCCTAAATAAAGACTATGCCCACCCTGTGCCTGGCAAGTTCCATACCAGAGATCTTGGCACTGCAGTTGGCCTCATCACTACCATCAGCACAGTTGGCAAAACCATCGCACACTGAGTCAGGCAGCAGGCAGAGGAGCTGGTCACAGTGGAACTCATTGTGGGCACAGCTCCCTGGAGAGGGGGGCACAGTGCGTTGGACTCGGATTCCCTAGAGTCCCCCTCTCTTTGGCCAGACCTGGAGGGGAAGCACCTGGAGACACGATGGAAGTCACTCACAATGCCCAGGTGCCACAGCCTGGTACCAGGCCTGGAAACCAGATCCTTCCACACTGCTGTCGGAAACGAAGTGGATGCGGAGATGGCTGGTGTTGGTGTTGAGTGTTGGGGGAGGCACCCTCCCACACACCCTGCAAGAAGCCAGGTGGGGGGTGATGAAGGCTTTGAGCTCAGGTAGGGAACAGGTCAGAGAGGGGACCTGACCTCCCCTAGGCCACATAGTGATAGTGGCAGGGGTGCAGGCAGAGTCTTACCCTTCAGACAGGTGGGATCCCCTGAGGGCGGAGAGACCAACCTGAGGAGTGGGCCTGCAGGCTCTGAAGAGATTTCCAAACGATCAAAAAGACAGGAGGCCACACCTTCCATGCTGAGGCCTTCGATCTTGAGCTGTACTGTGAGGTCTGGAGCCACCTGGATAAGCCACTCGCAGTGGCTGCTGGGTGGGTAAGGGTCTGGATAGTTGGGGCTGTTGAAGAAACCCCTTGGGCCAGGAAGAAGGCCCCCACAGGCTGCAGGGATGGGGGTTAGAGTTCAGAGGTCAAAAGCAAGGAGGCTTTTGTCCCACCACAAGGTGCCTCCTCCCTGCTTTTCCTCCCCATTGCCATCTCGGGTCTTCTCCAGAAGAGCTGTCCCCAGTACTCACTGCCCTGGCTTGTGGGGTGCATGCCTGCCTCTTGCTGCCTTGTGGATGCCAGGGTGGTGCTGGTGGTGAGGCCCTGTGTGGGCAGTGGGCTCTCAGTGGTCCCAGAAAGAGACTCAGCCCGCATTTCTGTGGGCAGGAGGAAGAGGCACCATTCAGAGGGGCTGATCCTTGAGTGTGCATGTAAAATCTTCTCCCAAGCAGGCTGGATACGTACGGGCCAGGATGATGGCTGCCAGTAGCCCCAGCAGTAGGAGCAGCAGGCCTGTGAGCAGCAGGATACACAGCCAAGAGAAATGGCAGTCTGCTTGCAACACCCCAGGGCGCCGGTCTGTGGGTGGTCACAGTGAGCTCTCCAGAGACCCTCTCTTGGGCATCCCTCACACCATTCTTTTTTGTTTGTGTTGGTTTGGTGGTTTTTTTTAAGGTAGAGTCTCGCTCTAGCTCAGGCTGACCTGGAATTCACTACATAGTCTCAGGGTGGCCTTGAACTCACGAGATCCTCCTAGGAGTGCTGGGATTAAAGGTGTGCATCCCCATGCCCAGCTCTCACTCCATTCTTAGCCCTTGGGCCCTTTCCAGTCTCCAGGCTACCCCCTGAGACAGTTACCGTGTCGGGGAGCTTGGAGGCTTTGGCTGGCATCTCGCTGCAAGGCCGGTGGAGGGCTAGGAGGCCCTGCTTCGTGCTCAAAAGCCGGATTGCAGAACTCAGTCTGGAAGACAAAGGCTTGGGGGCTGAGGCCACCCGATCCACTGGGGACTTTGCCGCTTGGGAGGGTGGTTCCATATGCGCTTACCTTGTTCAGCTTGGTTGCCTGTGCACAGAGCTTGACATCTGAGTAGTCCTTCATGGTCCTGGGATCTGCATGGCTTTCTGGAGTCTCTGTAGGTAGCCCAGACCTCTGAAGGCCCACTCCCTGGCCAAAAGCCCCTTATCAAAGGGACAGCCTCACCTTCCCAAGAGCTACTAAGCTAGACCAGTTCTCTTGCTGCCTTTGGCAAACTAGTTAGGGCTCCAGGCTTGGCGTCTCTATGTGGGGGAGGGAGCTGATGCGAGAAGGAATTTGCAAAGGCACAGAATGGTCCTTAATCCAACTCAGCTGAGGATGCTGAGGTCAAGACCCTGGCACCCAGTGGCAGTTTTTAAAGGCGCAGGCAGTGACTGTGGGCATCAGCAGAGGAAGCCAAGTGTGTGGTGGGGATGTGGCTAGTGGAGCTCAGATCACCACCCTCTTCTTCCTTACCCAAGGTATTGAACAAGCTTACTGCTGTGCAGGAACTGGGAGCTTCAGAAGAAGAGGAGAGGAGAGGAGAGGAGAGAAAGAGGAGAGGAGAGGAGAGGTGCGGGTGGCCTTGAACTCACAGCAATCCTCCTACCTCTGCCTCCCGAGTGCTGGGATTAAAGGCGTGTGCCACCACGCCCGGCTTATCCTTCTCTTTTGATGCCGTTTAATTATTTTTTTTTTTTTTGAGGTAGGGTCTCTCTCTAGCCCAGGCTGATCTTGAATTCACTGTAGTTTCAGTTTGGCCTCAAATTCACAACCATCCTCCTACCTCTGCCTCCCGAGTTCTGGAATTAAAGGTGTGTGCCACCATACCTGGTCTATTTATTTATTTATTATTACTTTTGTTTTTTGAGGTAGGATTTCACTCTAGCCCAGACTGACCTAGAATTCACTATGTAGTCTCAGGGTGGCCTCAAACTCATTGTGATTCTCCTGCCTCTGCCTATAAAGTGTTGTGATTAAAGGTGTGTGCCACCATGCCTGGCTTATTTATTATTATTTTTTAATATTTTATTTTTATTTTTTTATTTGCAAGCAGAGAGAGAGAGAGAGAGAGAGACAGACAGACAGACAGACAGACAGACAGACAGACAGACAGAAATACAGAATGTGTGTGCCAGGGCCTCCGGCCACTCCACTGCAAATGAACTTCAGATGCATGTGCCACTTTGTGCATCTGGCTTTGCATGGCTTTACACTGGGGAATTGATCTCAGGTCGTTATGTTTTGCAGGTGAGTGCCTTAACTGCTGAGTCATCTCTCCAGCCCCTATTATTATTATTTTTAAACATACATTATAGTCTTATACTGAGAATTAGAGGACTTCAGAGGTCATTTTGATAATAACAGACTTTTGTCTTTCTTATTTTCATTCATGAGTCTCTAGTTCAGTTTTCCAGACACTTTGTGAGGTGTGATGTGGTGACATGTTGAATGCAGAAAGGATGAGAGTCCAGGTGTCCTTTGTATTTGTGTGTGTGTGTGTGTGTGTGTGTGTGTGTGTGTAGGTCAGCAATTGGTGTTAGGTGTCTCTATTACTCTTCACCTTATTTTTTGAGATAGAGTTTCTCACTTGAACCCAGAGTTCACTAATTTAGCTAGTCTAGCTACCCAACTTTCCCCAGGGATCTCATCTTTGTCTTTGAGCACTGGGATCACAGGTAGTTCCATACCCCCCTGGCATTAATGTGAGTTCTGGGGATGCAAACTCAAGTCCTCACTCTTGCATGGTGTGATGGTTAAGTTTTGTTATCAACTTGACCTGTTTAATCTTGGGTAGGTCTCTGAGGTTGCTTGCAGAAAGGATTAACTAAAGGAGGAGATCCCTCCTCCAGAGTGAGCCTTCCTCCTGGAGTGGGTGGCCCTCTCAGTAGGGGAGGAGAGGAAGGTGGCTCTCTCAGTAGGGGGAGGGAATCTCTTTTCTTCCTTCCCCCACCTGTGTGTGTGGGTGTGTTGGTGAAGGCTTCTCTTTCTCTGTCTCTGTCTCTCTCTCTCTCTCTGTTTGTACCTGTGAAAGGGGGCCAGCCTCTTTCACCATTATGGAACTTCCCCTGGACCTGTAACTTCAATAAATTCCTTCCTCCCTTAACTGTGCCTGGTTTGGAGGTCAATCCCAGCACCCTGTGACTGATTACAACACATGGCAAGAGCTTTACTGACCAAACCATCTCCTCAGCCCTCCAGATGCCTTCTACTAAGCCCGATGTTAAGAAGAGTTGCAAAAAATGAAAAGCAGTGTTGTAATTCTTACAGTTTTCTTCGTAAAATACATATTTCGTTTTATTTTTATTTATTTTTTGAGACAGGATTTCACTAGGTAGTCCACGTAGCCCAGGTTAGCCTTGTACAAATGATCTTTCTGCTTCAGCCTCCTGAGTGCTGGGATTATACTCATATACCATCAAGTGTGGAGTTCTGGAGGAGGGTGGCAGAAGTGAGCATCTCCGTGGGACCGGGGGTGTTGCTCATAGTAATTCTATGTTCTTGATCTTCAGGAGGCCCTGAGTTCCAACCCAGCACTGCCCCATGCCGGGTAATCTTTACAGTCAACTTGATTGGATTTAGAATCACCCAAGAGACATACCTCTGGGCATATTGAGGGGATTTCCAGAGAGAATTGAGGAGGGAATACCCATCCTAAGTATGGGTAGGTGATACCATCCCAAGGGCTAGGGTCCCAGCCTGGATAAAAAGGAAGAAGGAGAGACTGATGAGCACCAGCATTCACCTCTCTCTGCTTCCTGACCGCTGATGTGATGTAACTGCTGTCACAGAGCCACCACCTTCCAAGCCTGCTGTGATGGACTGCATGCCTTCAAAAGGTGAGCTCAAACAAATCATCCGAAAGTCGACGTTTGCTTTTTTTTATGAATTATGTTTTGCTGAAAATTTTATTTTTTACTATTTTTATTTGTGTGTGAGAGAGAAAGGGGAGAGAAAGAGAGAGAGAGAGAGAGAGAGAGAGAGAGAGAGAGAGAGAGAGAGAGAGAGAGAGAGAGAAAGAAAGAGAGAGAGAGAAAATGTGATGGATACACCAGGGCCTCTTGTTGCTACAAACTCCTTACACATACGTCACTTTGTTCATTTGGCTTTATGTGGGTACCAGAGAATTGAGTCTAGGCTGCAGAGATGGCTCAGCGGTTAAGGCACTTGCTTTCAAAACCTAGCGACCCGAGTTTGATTCCCAGTACCCATGTAAAGTCGTTGCACAAAAGGGCACATGCAACTGGAGTTCGTTTGTAGTGGCTGGGAGGCCTGGCCTGCCCATTCTCTGTCACTGCCTGTGAGTAAATAAAATATTCAACATGAAAGCATGGATGGGATGACTTACATGGTTCCAACTAAAGCTTCATAGCATCCAGGTGTGGTGGCACACGTCTTTAATCCAGCACTTGGGAGGCAAAGGTAGGAGGATCACTGTAAATTCAAGGCCACCCTAGACTATATAGTGAATTCTGGGTCAGCCTGGGCTACAGTGAGACCCTACCTCAAAAACAAACAAATAAAAACAAAGCTTCAGGGCTAGAGAGATGGCTCAGTGGTTAAGGCACTTGCCTGCAAAGCCTAAGGACCTGGGATTCCCCAGTACCCATGTAAAGCCAGATGCAAAGTGGCGCATGCATCTGGATTTCATTTGCAGTGGCTGGAGGCCCTGGTGGACTCGTTCTCTCTGTCTCTCTTCTATCACTCTCTGCTTGCAGATAAATAAATAAACAATATGTTAAAAAACAAAGTTTCATAGCAATATGAATTTGAGAGCATTGGTCACTCAAAAAATTAAGCTGGGTCCTGGCTTTGGCAGCACATGTACTAAAATTGGAAGGATACAGAGAAGATTAGCATGGCCCCAGTGCAAGGATGACACGCAAATTCACAAAGCGTTGTTCCATATTTAAAAAAAAAACAAAAATTAAGCTGGGTGTGATGGCGCATGCCTTTCATCTCAGCACTTGAGAGGCTGAGCATTGCCATGAGTTCAAGGCTAGCCTGGGGCTACAGTGTGAGTTTGAGGTCAGCCTGGGCTAGAGTGAGACCCTATCTTGAAAAGACCAAAAAAAAAATTAATTCTAGGGTTGGAGCAATGGCTCAGTGCACTTCCTGTAGAAGCATGAAGGCCTGAGGGGACCCGAGACTGAGTTGGAATTTCTGAGGCTGTATAAATAACTTGGCTTCTAGCTGGGCGTGGTGGCGCACACCTTTAATCCCAGCACTGAGGCAGAGGTAGAAGGATCACCATGAGTTCAAGGCCACCCTGAGACTACAGAGTGAATTCCAGGTCAGCCTGGACTAGAGTGAGACCCTACCTCGAAAAAACAAAACAAAAAACAAAAACAAACAAACAAAAAAAAAACTTGGCTTGGCTGCACACATCTGTAGCTCTGTTCTTCCAGGGAGCAGAGATTGCAGACTCGCTGGGGCTCCTGAACAGCAAGATCTGAAATCACTAAGACCCTCTGTTGCAAAGAAAAATGGGCAGGTGAGCAGGGGAGGGAGACACTTGTGTTTTTCAAGATGCTGCAGGTGACCCATGGGACAACACGCCAGCACATACACACGTGCATACACCACATATACAATGCACATGCAAAAAAAAAAAATCTAGGCTGGAGAGATGGCTCAGCCGTTAAGGCAATTGACTGCAAAGCCTAAGGATCCAGGCTCGATTCCCCAGTAGCCATGTAAAGCCAGATGAACAAGATGGTGATACATCTAGAGAGTTCCTTTGCAGGGCTGGAACCCCTGGCACACCTATTCTCTCTCTCACTCTTTCCATCTCTCTCTCTGCTTGCAAATAAAACGTTAAAAAAAAAATCTATACATGGGGCCAGGGAACCATGGGTAAGTTTCAACTTGAACGCATAATTGGAAGGAAAATGGCATAGAATGTAAATCTTCAATTTACAGTGGAGGCACTAAGGCCCCAAAGGGGAGGATTCTTGTTCAAGGTCACACGAGAGCAACTGCAGAGGGTACCTTCCCTTGGGGAAAGCCTGTAGGAATGCCAGCAAAGATTCCTGGGGACAGACTTGCTTGTGTTTAGAGACTGGCTAGCATTGGGCCGGTTGCCATGGGGATGAGAAAGTCCCCGCAGGTTAAGTAGCTAAGGGAGAGCTGGGAGCAAAGGCGGGGCTTGGGGACGGGGAGGCGGAGTTGAGTTCTGTTTTGTTACTATCTGTTCTTCAGGGGGAGACAATAAAAATGTACCAGGTGGCTTCTATCTCCAGTGAAAAACTAGTCAAAGGAGCAGAAACAATATTTATTTGGGGCTCATGAGCTACTTGACTACAAGCCAGTTTGTTTTGCAAATGAATCCCAGACATGTGTGCCATTTTGTGCATAGATACTGGGGAGTTGAACTTGGACCAGCAGGCTTTGCAAGCAAGTGCCCTTAACCACTGAGCCATCTTCCCAGCCCCCAATTTCTTTCTTTTTATTTTCTTCTTTTGGTTTTTCGAGGTCGGGTCTTACTCATACCCAGGCTGACCCGGAATTCACTATGTTGTCTTAGAGTGGCCTCAAACTATTTAAAAAATATTTTTATATATTTGAAAGCAGAAAGAGAAGAGAGAAAGTGGGGAGGGAAAGAATGGGCATGGCAGGGCCTCCAGCTGCTGCAAACAAATTCCAGATGCATGTGCCACTGTGCATTTGGCTTTACATTACATGGGCACTGGAGAATTGAACCTGGGTTGCCAGCTATTAGGAAGTGAGCTGGCATTCCTAAGGTGCTTTGCAGGCAAGCACCTTAACCACTGAGCAATCTCTCCAGCCTCCAATTTCTTTTTCCTTTCTCTCTTTGCATTTTCAAGGAAGGATCTCACTCTAGCCTAGGCTGAACTGGAACTCACTAGAGTCTCAGGTTGGTCTCAAACTCACAGCGATCTTCCTACCTCTGCCTTCCGAGTGTGCTGGGGTTAAAAGCATTCGCCACCATGCCTGGCTTTTAAAAAGTATTTTTTATTGCCTGGTGTGGTGGCGCACACCTTTAATCCCAGGATTTGGGAGGCAGTGGTAGGAGGATCGCCGGGAGTTCAAGGCCACCCTGAGACTACATAATGACTTCCAGGTCAGCTTGGACTAGAGCGAAACCCTACCTCAAAAAATAAAAAAGTATAGTTTTTATTTATGAGAAAGAGGCAGATAATGGGCATGCCAGGGCCTGTAGCCACTGCAAATGAACTCCAGACGCATGTGCCACCTTGTGCGTCTGGCTTTACATAGGTAACTGAGGAATCAAAGGTAGGTCTTTTGGCTTTGCAGGCAAGTGCCTTAACCGCTGAACCATCTCTCCAGTCCCCCAGTCCCCAATTTCTATTTACCTGTGGCTAGGGGCATTCCTCGAGTGGGCAGAAAGTCTGAGCCCTACAGAGAGAACTTGAGGGATAGGGTTATTGCTTTCAATTGTTCTCCACCCTTGCGAAGTGTCTAGAAAAGAGGGCCACTACCGTCCCCATCTATGAAGTGGGTCACAAGGCTTTTACAGCGGCCTCAAGCAACAGCACATGTTTCTGCCTCATCAAGGATGGATGAATAGAATTTAGTTTTCCCAGTGTCTGGAGCAGTGAAGGCAGCTGGGAAGAATTCCAGTGAAACACTCTAAGCTTATTGGGTGGAGACTTGAGCTTCTCTATGTTAAGTTCAGCTACAGAAATGGAAAAACTGAACAGCAGTTAAATTGGGGAGAAAAACCACAAAAGAAGGCTGGGCATGGTGGCGTGCGCCTTTAATTCCAGCACTCGGGAGGCAAAGGTAGGTAGGACCAATGTGAGTTTGAGGCCACCCTGAGATTATATAGTGAATTCCAAGTCTACCTGTGTGGGGGGAACCAAACCAAACAAACGAATCCCCCCCCCCACAAAAGAAAATGTTCCCGAGTGGCCCAAAGAACTCATCTTTTATAGCTTAGGCTGGCCTCAAACTTACTATGTAGCTGAGGATGACCCTCTGGTTCTTTTGCTTCTACTTTTGGAGTGCTGGGATTACAGGCATTCACACTATGCCTGGCTCTGAAGTCTTGTTGAAAGCCATTAGGAAAGTGGGGGGTGAATATAACAGAAGCCTGCAAAGCTCTGGGTTCAGTCTCTAGTGTCCCCCCCCACCGCCGCCCAAATCCAAACTCCTTAGGGAAACAACCCTTTACCACAAATGTAGTATAAAATACTGCCTTTCTTTCATTAAGGACAAAGTTCTGGTCATTTCTACTCAGGCCACAACCCTGCTCTAAGAGCAGTCAGAGCATCTGGAGAGGCTTTCTTCCGCTCATCAGATCTGCACAGGAGAAGTTCACTTAAAGAAATGTCCCCTGGGTATGATGCCTTAGGCTGGTCATCCCAATACTTGGGGGTTGAGGCAGGAGGACTGCTGTGAGTTAGGGGCCAACATGGGCTACGTGATGGGTCCTAGGTCAGCTGGTATAAAAAAAAGTACCAGTATATATGCCAATGTTCCCAGGTGTGAAGATGTGCTACGTAAGATGACGCCCTAGAGGACTTGTTGAGGTCTTTGGAAGTTCGATGACCACTCCATTTGGTCAAAAGAATAAAGTCCATAGAAACATGAGGACAAGTCAGATGAGGAACATAATACCCCAAGCACATACTATTTCAATTTTTAAAAGTTGAATTGAAAAGCTTTGCTGGGGGGAGCCTTTTCCAGGCATGCAGAGCCTGGCTGCAGCAGTGAGCTAACCACATGTCCCTCACAGTGGGGGGAGCCCAGCCCCTCCCAAATCAAGATGCCATCATGCCACCAGTGTTCTCAAAGCTACTATTTATTCTGTACAAGATTCCGCTGTACATTAGACATTCTGCTCTGGCTTACACAGTAAACAAGTGTACATCAGCCCTTGGGCTCAGGTTCACAGCTCTTCCCTAGAAAAAGGTGTCGGGCCAGGGTAACTCAGGGTGTCTTTCTTGGGTGCCTCATCCTGGGAGCACCCAGGCTTCAAGGACATAAGCCAGACCCAGCGGTGGGAGTGTGCAAAGTGCACAGTGTTCCATGCCTTAGTGCTGAACAGCTCGGCTCTCAGGACAGCAGCATGGAGTTGTGTCTAACGGCTCAGGGCAAAATCGAGCCCCGTGGGAAAGAATCGTACAAGAGAGGCAAGACAACCCCAGACACCCAGGCTCCGGCTCCCAGGGAAGGACTAAAGACCGATGCCAAGAGGAGGTGAGGGGTGGCATGGGCGTCCCTGAGAAACTCGGTCTAGGAGGCTGAGTAAGGGCAGGTGTAGGAAGGCCGGGAGGATGGTGACATTAAGAGGAAATAAATTAAATGTACGAGAAGCTCTAGGGACAAGGGGCTTGTGCTATCCTTCAAACAGCTGGGGAGTCGACCAGGGGTGGGGGAGGTGGTGGCAGGAAGAACTTGATATACTGTCTTAAGAAATCTCCTTCTACGTACTTCCCTCTCACCTCACTGCAGTGTACAATATGCCAGGGACTAAGGGCACGACCTTAGTCCTCGAGTGGCTTTGAACACGGCACTGGGGAAGGAAAGCAGCGGAGGGATATTTCAGGGAGGGGAAGTTACCCCCTGGTCCCCAAATGCTATAAGGCACAATTCTTGGAGGCAACTAGATTCCTTCCAAAACATTAAAAAAAAAAAAAACAAAACAAAAACTCCAAACCAGAAAATTATTTAGATCCCAGGTTAACTGTGGCTATGCTTGGGCCTGGCCAACACTCACCTAGCACCACAGGAGCTAGCATTCAGAAACTTATATTTGAAGAGTTAGAAAACAACAAAAAACCGACAACAACAGGGCCAGCCCAACGTCCCCGCTGTGATGGTGTGGAGGAGAGCGGCTCCAGTCAGAACACTTTCTTTACAGTAAGTTAAAAAAAGAAGTTGGGCTTCTGGAAACCCAAGCCAGCTTTTCTTAAAGATGTCCCCTCATCTGTACCCCTGGACTTAGCAGCGTTAAGAGGGCTCTTGGCTCATGGGTGTTTCCTGCTCTGGACCTGTGAGCAGAGCAGGTCCAGGTGGGGACTGGGTGCCAGGTCCTCCATGGCGAGATCCAGCAGCAATGCTCCCAGCAGACTCCAGAGGGCGCTGTCCTCCAAGAAGGCGTGGGGCCAAAAGGGCAGCAGGTGGACGAGCATCTTCTCCCCACTGACCGTTGTTCTTTATTACACACAGGAAAAACCCACAAACTTAAAAATGCAAACAAGAGAAACCGAGGGACCACTGGCGATTCATGTCCAGTCCATCTTCTCTGACGAGCCGTGGCTCAGGGGCTTCTTGCTGCAGACCCTGACCAGGCTCTATCAACTCTGTTCCGCAGCTTTATTTTAGTTTATTTTCCTCTTATTTGCCAGGTTTTCTTCTTGCTGTTTTTTGTGGGTTTTGTCTTTTTTTTTTTAAAAAAAACTTAGGACGTGGGGCCACCACAGGGAAGAGGGAAGGGATGTAGGTCCTCGATGCTACATGCGGGAGGGTGGACTGGCCAGTTCATAGAAGAGCAAGTAGGCGTCGCTGGTGCGCACTTGGCTGGAAGACATTGGTGTGACACTGGAAAAAAACGGGAGAGGGAGGTCACAGGGGACAAGAGCTGAGGGTCTGAGGACTGGGAGGTCTTCGTCTCTCTCGTCTAGTATATACCCAAGGCCACCCAGGGCTTTGCACAGCTTTTTGTCTGTCTGTTTTGTTTTTTGAAGCAGGTCTCACTCTAGCCCAGGCTGGCCTCAAACTCATGACGATCCTCCTACCTCTGCCTCCTGTGGGCTGCAAAGCAACACCACATCTGGCCTCCAGATGTTTTTTTTTTTTTTTAAGATAGGGTTTCATGTAGTCCAGGCTGGCTTTGCTCTTGCTATGTAGCTAAGGATGCCCTGGAGCTCCTGTTCCTCCTGCCTCCGCCTCCCCATGCTGGGATTATAGGTGTGTGCCACCTCTCGACAGCTCCTTTTTTGGTCCTGACTTTCCATTTAATATAGAAGTCATGCAGACACGTTAAGTACACAGATGGCCTGATAGCCAGGTGTACTGTTCCTGAGTTGTGTCCCTCACCTGGAATCGTTGAAAGTATGCCATTCGCCTGTCACGGGACTTCGGCAGTAGGCTGTATAGTGGCCACCCATGGTGGTTCCGGAGTGATTGGACACAGCATACAGGTTGTAAACAGTGTGGTCTGAGGAGGAAACACAGGTGTGAGGCCCTGGAGGCATTCCTGTCGCCATGTTCCCTTCCTCATGCCTCTTACTTCTCAGTCCTTTCCCAATTCACACTGCTTTCCTGCTCTGTCTCCTGCCTTATTCTTCCCTTCCTGCTGGGGAGGTACTCACTGGTGTTTTCTGAGGCAAATTCTCTCAAGTCCAGGTCTCTTAGTGGGAAATTCACAAACGTTGTGAGCTTGCTGGTTCGTATCCTGGACTCTGAGAACCGCTTCAGATCTAGATTGCAGCAAGTCAAGGAAATGACCAAGTCCAAGGTGGTGGTGGTGGGGGGTGGCACCTGCCCTTTTCTCGGGGAGCAGGAAAGTGAAAAAACAAAACCCACAAAGAAGCCTCCCTTTTCTCCCTACTCTGCCCCCTTCACTTTTTGGGCTCTTGTTGTTGGTCACCCTCAAAAGTCAGATCCCCACCCTGATGGGCCTCAAGGATACGGAGCACCAAGATCTTTGGGAACTTCTGGATGGAGAACTTCTTTATACATCGTTTTCTGGCTCGGCAGCGACAGCATGTCTGAAAGGCAAGACAAATGAATCTAGAAAGAACCTGTGGACTGAGTTTGGTAATTCCATGGCTGGACCTCCACCCCCATCTCCCCCCCCCCCCCCCGCCCAGTGAAGGAAGGCCTATAGAAATCTTTTTTCTTTTTTTAAAAATGTGTGTGTGTGTGTGTGTGTGTGTGTGTGTGTGTGTGTGTGTGTGTATACTAGCGTGTCAGGGTTGCTACAAATAAACACCAGATTTTTGTATCTAGCTTTACATGGGTACTAGAGAATTGAACCTTGGCTTGCTAGACTTTGCAAGCACACACCTTTAACCCCTGAGCCACTTCCCCAGCTTGACTTACTGGCTTTTCATCGCCATCCAGCACATCCTCTTTGGTGAAGAGCCTCATGCAGTCCATCAACGTCACCTCAGGATAACTTCTCTGGAGAGAAAAAAGTAAAGGTCAGCGGTCTATACCACGAAAGGCCAGGAGAGGGAGCTCGGCAACAGCTGTGCCTACCTTCGCAATGGGCAGCGACAGGTCCCAGAAGGGATCAAAGACGGTAGAACAGTAGCCACAGTCTGTGCACGTCAGGGAGCTCTTTAGCTGCCCAACGAAGAGATCTGGGAAGAGAAGACCAGGAGATGATGACCATGGAGTTGGCACTGGGTCTTCCTCTCTCTGCGCCTGCCTCAGTTTGTGGGACAGAGGCAGAAGCAGGGGTCCCTGGGAAAATGATTCTCAGGGCTTTTCAAGCTCTGCTCATGAAAAGCAGGTAACGGTGAAAGCAGGCTCTTCCTGTCAGTGCACTTACCCCCAATCCGACTGTCTTCCCGCTCTAGATACTTCCTCCACATCTGCTGTCCTTTCTCATCATCTCTGAGAATCACAGACAGGAGGAGGATTATGTCACAGCTCAAACCATATTTAAAGATCTATCAACCTCGATCTTAAAATATTTTTTTTGTGGTGCTGGGAATGGAATCCAGGGCCTTGCTCATTGCAGCAAACACTGTATTCTAAAGTTGTACCCCTGCTGACCTCAAATTCATGATTTCTTGCTTTGGTCCCCCAAATGTTGAGATTACAGGTATGTACAACCATTATCTGCCTTTAACCTAGATCTTGGATCTTCTACAGCAAATCTGGGATATGTAGCCCAGTGTCACAATGTTGCCTAGCACACAGAAAACCCGAGATTCCATTCTCAGAATCACAAAAACAAACAAAAATCCACCCAAATAATAATATATAAAACCACAAACATGCTTCAAAAGAACAGTCACAGCAGAAAGCAAATCTTCCCAAATCATTATTCCCAAAGAAGTAGGTAAATAATTCAAGGACACAAAAATTTTGTTTTCCAAAAGCATTCTCCTCTTACTCACTGGAGATGGTCGAGGTTGTCAGGGTTGGGTTTGGGCCTCACTGTCACTCGGTTTACCTCATTGTGGAGCCCATCCAGAAGGAAGCGAAGGAACTCCTGAGCATCCTGCTGACTGATCCCAGACAAAGTGAGTGAGCAATACCTCTGTACCAAGCGCCTGTTCATGCTGCCACCCACCCTGGGGAGGACATGCATCCAAGGCCCTTACTTATAGCCAACGAAGCGAGGTGCATATCTCTGGATCTGGGTCTTGAACTCAGATGGGCTTACCACATCATTGGGGGATGAAGTCCATATGGTCTGGATTAATTTTGCAAACTCTGTTGGAAGAAACAAGGAGAGAGAGGGTATGGATGACACATGTAATATTTTCTATAAGAAACCCTGAACCAGGGCTGGAGAGATGGCTCAGCAGTTAAGGTGCTTGCCTGCAAAGCCTAATGACCTGGGTTTGATTTTCCAGTACCCAACTAAATCCAGATGCATCTGGAATTTGTTTGCAGTGGCTAGAGGCCCTAGTGTGTCCATTCTCTCTCTCTGTCTCTCTCTCTCTGCTTGAGAATAATAAATAATAAAGAGAGGGTTAGAGAGGTGGCTCAGTGGTTAAAGAAAGCGCTTGCCTGCAAACACTAATGATCTGGTTCGATTCTCCAGTACTCATGTAAAGCCAGATGCACAAAGTAGTGCATGCATCTGGAGTTCATTTGCAGTGGCTAGAGGCCCCGGCTTATCCATTCTCCCTCCTTGAAAAATAAATAAAAATAAAATTTTAAAATGTTGGAAAAAAATGGGCTGGAGAGATGGCTCAGCGGTTAAGGCACTTGTCTCCAGTGCCTAAGGCCCCGGGTTCAATTCCCCAGGACCCACATAAGCCAGACCCACAAGGTGGTGGTCCTGGTGCACTCTCTCTCTCTCTCTGCTTGAAAATGAATAAATAAAAAATATATAAAAATGTTGGTAAATGCTTGTAAAACTGGAGCACTGGAGAGGTGGAGGCAAGAGGATAAGGAATTTGAATTTGAGGGTAGCCAGGGTGAAATAGCAAGACTGCCTGAAAATCAATTCTGAAACTAGAATCCCAACAAAAAGAAAGGTAAGAAAAGAAAAAATAGAGGCAGTTTAGATCTAAAATGGAACTATCATCCCAGCCCAGGAATGGAAAAGCTTGGAGAGGGGAAGTAGGGCCAGGTCCACTCGGGGTTCCTCACCTTCCATGAGGGCTGTGTGCGCACTGCTGGTGTGGCTGAGGTCCCGCATGTACAGCCTCTGGAGACAGTAATCTCTCAGCTCCCTGGTATTGCTCAGGCACTGCAGAATCGAGTTCATGAAGCACTGAAAGATGATCCAGACCATCAGTGAGTGCCACAGTTTGATCTTAAATGATCTTCTGCAGACCACGTGATGCCAGCCCATGGCACTAGCGGGCTATGGCAACAACTTTAAGGAATGGACACAGTGGGAAGCCGCCACGATGGGGGCTTGTCCTTGAAGGGCAGGTGTATCCCCAGCCTCTTCTCTGCATTCTTGCCATGAGGTGAATAGTTTCACTTGGCCACGCACTTCTGTTGTGACGTGCTGCCTTGCCTTAAGCCCAAAGCAACAAACTCAGTTATGAACAGAAACCTTCAAAACTGAACCCAATCAATCTATTCCTTCCTAAGTTGATTTATCTCAGGTTATCTATTATATGGACAAAAAAATTAACAAGTGGCGGAGATGAGACCCTTACCTCGCACCTCTATTAGTACCAAAGGCTCTCAGGTACACCCACCCAGAAACGAACCCTTTCACAGCCTCATGTTCCTCCTTCCTAAGTGAAGGCAGGGGGAAGTGAGGCATGGCCCAACTAAGGGCATAGGTGACATAATTGGCTATTTCCTATTGAGGTGAGCAGAAGTGTGTGGGAAGTGGTGGGAATTCCTGAGGAGGAAGATTCAGGAGTAACAAGCTTCCTCTTAGCAGTGCTTCCTGCTGAAGGTGGCTGAGGCAGAGCCCAGCGATTCTGTGAAGTACCAGTCAGACAGGGCAGGTGCCTATGGCCTACAGAGTAGCCTGTCAGCTGGAGCCAGGAGTGGACTCTGGTTAGATTAGCCCTGTCAAGAAAGAATTGGCTTGGGAAGAACTCACCGTATTGCCAAGGTTGCGAAGACCAGCCAGACCCTGGGCACTCTTAGAATTCTGTGAGCAGAGAACACAAGACATGTAAGGAGACCAAGAGGCTAGGCCTCTGCTAGGTTCTCTCTCCCCTTCTCCCACGGAGCACTGCAATGCTCTCTTTTCAAACTTAGCCTACGGCCCTTGGAGAAGAGAACTGAGGAATGCCTGCTTTCAACTCGCAACAAGCAAGCGCCTTTTATTGCTGAGCCATCTCCCCAGCCCTTCCACACACAGCTAAAGGACTCTTCAGGGTTTTGTCTTATTGTACTGACTACATAGTTCCCCCCCATTTCTTTGTTCTGGTTTGTTTCCAGACAGGCTCTCTCACTGTATAGCCCAGGCTGGCCTTGAACTAGTGGCAATCTTCCTGCCTCAGCCTCCTGCGTACTGGGATTACAGTTTCCCCTGTTACTGTGGAGATTAGAGTGAGAGGCTAGAAATTCACAAATCTGGGTACATAGTGTATTCCTTGCAGCAAGAAACTTAAAGTCTCAGCTGGGTGTGGTAGCATATGCCTAGAATCTCAGGACTTGGCAGGTAGAGGCAGAATTAGAACTTCAAAGCCAGAGTCATTTTACAGAGGCTACATGGGACCCTGCCTCAAAAGGAAAAACAAAATCAAACAAAAAAAAACTACAAATAAAAAATTTCGAGCTGGGCGTGGTGGCACACGCCTTTAATCCCAGCACTCCGAGGCAGAGGTAGGAGGATTACCATGAGTTCAAGGCCACCCTGAGACTACATAGTGAATTCCAGATCAGCCTGGGCTAGAGATAGACCCTACCTCGAAAAACAAAACAAAACAAAAAAAAAAAAATTCAAGCTGGGCATGGTGTCACACACCTTTAATCTTAGCACTGGGGAGGCTGAGGTAGGAGGATTGCCTTAAGTTTGAGGCCAGTCTGGGCTACAGAGTGAGTTCCAGGTCAGCCTAGGTTAGAGTGAGACCCTGTTTCCAAAAAATCAAAATACCAACCAAACAAAAAAAGAAACTTTGAGTCTCAAATCCAATCTAGGTACTATCTCAAATGACCTATATTATACTAGTTATTCCATATATAAAGAAGCTATAATAGGCACTTTAGGGAGACTGTGAAAAGTTAAATGACAAATCACTCTAATTGAATTTTGATCTTCAGCTGGGAAAACCTCAAGCCACCTGCCATTCTGAAGTGCCAGAGACAGGTGGAATTCCTTCCAGCTGCACTCCACTCCTAGGGGCTGGGACAGTCCTCTCTGCCTGGCTCAGGTTTCAACCTCCTGACTGGCCACTGGCTGGAAATCCTTAGGAAAGCAGGTGGCACCAAGCAGAGGAAGCACCTGGCTGAATGAAGGTGCCACTTTTGCTCCTGTCTCCACTGTGGAGGCTGGTGAGGGGGTTGGAGAGAGAACAGGTGCAAGGTCTCAAGCTTTGAGTGCTGTTTGTCAAGGTCGCTTGGCTAATCCTGGGCACACCTCCAAGGAGTCAGAAAACCTTCAGGTCCAAAGGGTTAAAGAAACAGTTTGTGGATGAATGTGCCACCCCCTCTTTCAGGGAGGGGACCTGGGAGTAGGCAACACTGGAGCAACACTGGCTGGGGCATGCGTGGGGCCAGCTCAACCCTGATCAGAACAGGAGCCTGAAATAACTCAGCTAAAATTATTCGCGCTGTGTGCTGACAGCCTATGAGGCTGTCAGCGGCTCAAAACCCAGGAGATTGTCAGCTTGAGGGGGGCTGGGGAGGAGCGGGCTAATGGAGGGGTTTTCTCAAGAACTGCCTTGCCCATCCCACAAGTAAGAGGATCCCTCCCCTGGCCAGTTGTCAGGTCCAGTACAAGCAGGTAGGGAAGAAAACAGACTCAGAAGAGAAACCTGGTTTAAACCTGCAGCTGGAGGGAGAGCCTAGGGCAGCAAGGCAGGGCTGAGCGTCCTCTATGGCCTACAGGGCTAGCCATATGCGACCCCAAACAAAATGTGAATCCCACCTTACTGATGTTGTAAAGGTAGGAAGGCAACCACAGAGATAATTCCTGGGGACAAAGATCTTGTCAGCATTTTGGGTAAACCAGTGAAAGACACCCCCAGAGCTCAACAGAAAGGCTCTACAGCAATCTCTAGGTTGCCCACTCAGAGCCAGCTGTTGAAGCATGCCCACACAGAATGCCCACTTACACCTATTTTTGGCAGTGCTTTATTAGTCCTTACCCCCTGCGCCTCAGACGACATCTGTCTAAACGGGCTGTAGAGACGCAAAGCATTCTACCACTGGTGACATGTCCACGTCCACCAAGGCCCTCAGCTGAGGCACTTATCTCTCAGTACTAGTGGGGGTGGGGAGATGGGAGACTGGAGTCACCTGTTCACAGAGACACTCCTGTTTTCACTCTGCCCAGCAGCTTGAGGATGGCAAGAGTCTGGAACCTTCTTCTATTGGCCTGGGGTGGGAGAAGGGAGTGGCTCCCCGAAGGTATCATTAGTACCCTCTGCTTATTTATTCTCTCTTTCTCTGAGTGAAGGAGTCATGGTTTTGTGTAGAGCTCAAAACCATTTGTCAAATTCCCTCCCCCACCCAGAACTTACTATATAGCCCAGGCTGTTCTTGAATTTGCAGGGATCCTCCCCATCTCTATCTACCCTCTACCTCCAAAGTGCTGGGATTACAGGCATGTCACCACCGTGTCAGGCTCCATCTGCCAATTTCTAAGTGTTCGGTGTACAGGTTGGGGCATAACGGGCATCAGGGTGGGAGGGGAAGGCACAGCAGGGCCTCCCTAGGTCAGGCCAAATATTCTCCTGTCATGAATAGGAAATAAGGAGCTCCAGGGAAAGTCAGCACTTTCCATTCCAGAAAGGAACAAAATGTCCCAGGAGTGACCTTTCTCACAGGGCAAACTCTCCTACCTCAGGGCTGCCAGGGAAAGAGAGGCTGGGAGTGGAGGAGGTGGGACAGAGACCCTGTACATCATCCTCTCACAGAGACAGCGGAAGAGAGTGACTTCAGACCTGCGCTAGGGGCTCAGGTGTGGAGCTGGGGAAAGTTTGGACCTGGCACTTCCTTTCCCTCAGCCACCAGCAAACCTAGTTTTGACTCAGTAACAGGCACTGTTCTAGAGAGCAAATGCCACCTTTGTAGACAGTAAACAGCACTTCTCCTCCTCCAGGGCAGGAGCTGGGGATCAAAGAGCCCATCTCTGGGTTAATACCAGGGTGGCATCCAGGGGGAGGTCTGAAAGGCCAGCTGAGTTTGTGACTTCACAGTGGAGACCCCAGCTGAGGGCTTTCCTGCCTGCTTCACCTGCACAGTGAGGGTCAGCCATGTGTCCTGGCTGCAACCAAGGAGGTGGTGTGGCCCTGGCACGGGGCAGGGCACGCACTGCCAACATGGGAGCTGGTGCCTGTTACATAAGACCTGTCAAGCTCGGGCCCCTTCTCTCTTTCCCAGAGGGACAGCGCCCAGCCTTGGCCCCAGCATTACTAGGGAGCTCCTTCCATCAAGCCATCCACTTGCCCTCTTCACACAACTGGAGAGGACCACTAAGAGAAGGGAGTTCTCCTTCACCTGTCTGCAACCCCTGCCCTTCACGGGGTCAAAGCACCCTGGCATGGACTCCTGGGAGAAAGCCCATCTGGGAACAAAGACTGGGAGACACCCCTTCCATCTGCCTTCCCCGCTGGGATTTGGCCTTGGAGGAGTCACCAGAGTCCAGCCCTAGTCAAGGTTATGCTTGCCTGCACCTGTCCTGATAGGTACCTGGAATTAAAAGGCCAAGAGCCACCTGGTGCCTGGGTCACCGAGGGAGGTGGGGAAGGAGGACTCGGGGCCTCGGTCGATAAGGGGAGGGGGCTACCAGTAAGCCTACGATCACCTGGGAAGGGGGCATTCCTTGCCAGGAGATCCTTGGGAAGGAGGAGAGCTGGGAAGAACCGTCCTCTCGCCGCGGAGGGACTCGTGGTGGGCTGGGGCGACCCGGGAGGAGGCGGGACCCCAGACCCTTGACGTGGGGGGTCCCGGAAGAGGGCCCGCGTACCTTAGCTTTGTTGAGCAGAAGCCCCACGAAGGTGGAGAGCAGCAGGGATGGGGAGAGAGGGGAGCGCGGCCGCAGTTCCTTGGCGAGGGCGGGAAAGGGGGCGGCGGGGGGCTCCTCGGGCAGGGTCACGGTGTACGAGGTGCGCATGCTGCGGAGCGGGCAGTGGGCTCGGCCCCAAGCCTAACGTTGGCCAAAGGACGCGGGAAGTCCCCGCGCTGCGCCCCAGCCCAGACACCTAAGCCAGCGGAAGCCGCCACAGGACACCGTCCGGGGCTCCGGGCGGTAACCGCAGCTGCGGGGCCGATCGCGCACCCTCCGCCTCAACCTCCCCGCCGCGCGCGGCCAACCGACCGGGCCCGGCACTCGCGCTCCGGGGCACTGCTGGACCGGCCGGTGCCTCCAGCCGCGCGACGTCAGCACCGGGGCGGGCCCGGGACGGAGCCCCGCCCCGCCCCGCCCCCGGGAGCCCCAGCTAGGTCTCCAGGTCCAGCTCGCGCGTCCGGCCGCGCGCCCTGCACCCTGCAGATGGCTGTCCCCGCGGCGGCCCGAGGCTCAGACATTAACAAATAAGTAAGCCTCCCTGGACCCGGTGTCCACCTGCAGAGCTTCTGCCTAGGCTCCACGCAACTCCGAACCTGGTGGCTGCAGATCATGTTGGGGACCTGGCGAAAGCGCTGTACTCCCATCAGAGTAAAATGTACAGTTTCCCCAACTTTTGTCCACTGTTCTGGGGGACCCACCAGGCCTCACGACGCCCAGGAGGCTGGCTGACAGTCTGTGGGGTGGATGGTTCTGGGTTAGAGTGCGCTTCCATGCCTGGACACTGCGCTCCTCCCCTCCAGGAGGACTAGCCTGGCCCCTGGTCAAGAGGCCCTGCTCATTTTATACGGCACAGTAGGTCATTGGCCTTTTTGGCCCCAGAAAAGAACATTTTCTGGCTCCTCTAACCAATTGCCCAATTCCATCTCTTCCAGAATCTCAAATTTGACTTTTTTTTTTGTGTGGGAGGTGGGGAGGAAGGCGCTCAGCTCAGTGTGAGGGTGACCCCAAGTACAGCTTGAAGACCCGGTGTTTGGGGAGAGAGGTTTCTTTCCGATGCTCAGTCCCCTCGCCTAGCAGGAAAGCGCACGAATCAGCCTAGAGAAAGTATCTTGTTTGGAGCTTACAGGCTATTTTTAGCGTTTAAAAATACTCAGGCAGCAGTGTGTGCTGTTACTCATCTGTGGGCTCCTTCTGTTCCTCCCAGCGTGCTCATCCCAACTTGTACACGCGTGCCGCACACACGACCACAGCCACATGGGACTGTGTCCCGGACACATGTGTGGGCTGTACCCCCGGCCACCCACAAAACAGCAACTGGGAGAGGAGAGGACCAGGGACAATCTCTGCACCTAGTCAGCTTCTAGCAGTGGTGGGAGGAGGGGGTGGGGCAGGAACCTCAGGGCACTAGGGCGGGCACTTTTGGAGGCATGATCTTCAGACTCTGACCCAACCTGCGCCAGGAACACTGCAACAGCCTTTAAAACCAAGCTTCCTTCTCTGCAGCTACACCCTTCCCAGGGCGGTCCTGCGTGGTCACAGCAGTGTTCGCATTTCCTCATCACCCCTGTGAAACATCTAGAACATCTTGCATGTGGCCCAGGAGCCTGGCTGTCCATAGCCTCCTTTCACTGTCCCTACCCACATGCTTCACTGACCTCTGTCACCAACCAGCTACTCTTATCCTCTAGCCTATGACCCCAGCACTCCAGGTTTTGAGGCCAGTCTGGACTAACACCCTGTTTGAACAAAACCAACCAAAACCAAAACACACACACAATGACAACATTATCCTCCCCCACCTGAAAAATAATCCAGACAGTGGATTATCCATTCATTCAGTAGAATGCTGGGCAGCATGAAGGAAGCCCTGGGTTTGATTCATAAACACTGCATAAACCAGGCGTGGTGGTAAATGCCTGTGATCCAGCAACTATTGGCAGAGGCAGGAGGACCCTACGTGTAAGGTTATCTAGACTGGGATATATAAGACCCTGTCTCAAAAATCAAAGCAAAATTACAATGCTGCCACTGGTTAAATCCTTATGAAAGGCCAGACACTGGTCTAAGGGCTTTATATATTATCCCAGGTAATTTCCACGATCACACCATGAGGTAATAATTCCTACGTCTAGTTTATAGATATAGGACCTCACACTCAGAGAGGCCAGTGATCTGCTAGGACCAAAGCTAATAAGCAATAGTGTAGGGCTTTGAACCCAGACCTTAGAGCTAAACTCATGCTTTTAACAATGACTAAGAAATTGTGGGTGCTCTTCCTACTCTGTCAGTCACCTACTTGTAAATTCTACTCAAGGGCTGGGGAGATGGCTCAGCAGATAAAGGGCTTACTTGCAAAGCCTGACACCCATGTAAAAAGTCAGACACCAAAGTGGTTGCAAATGCATATGTCTGGTATTTGTTTGAGAGAGGCCTTGGTGCACCCATCCCCCCCCCACATACTGGCAGATAAATAAAAAATATTTTTTAAAATTCTGTTCTTAGGGGTTGGGGATATTTCTCAGTGATTAATGATGCTTGCTTGTAAAACCTGATGGCCCAAGTTCAATTCCCCAGTACCCACATAAAGCCAGGTTACAGAAAGTGGCACATGCATCTGGAGTTTGTCTGCAGTGGCAAGAGGCCTTGGTATGTTCATATTTTTTCCCTCTCTCAAACAACTAAATAAAAATATAAAAAATTTCTACCCAAAACTAGGATTTGGGGGCTGGAGAGATGGCTCAGTGGTGAAGGCATTTGCTTGCAAAGTCTGATGGCCTAGGTTCCAGAACCCACATAAAAGCTAGATGCACAAAGTGCTGCATGGGTCTGCAGTTTGCTTGCAGCTAGAGACCTTGGAGTGCTCTGTCTCTCTCCCCCATTTCTTCTTTTTTTATATTTTATTTATTCATTTTTCAAGCAGAGATACAGAGAGAGAGAGAAATAGAGAGAGAGAGAGCGCATCAGGGCCACCACCTTGTGGCGTGGGTCTGGCTTATGTGGGTCCTGGGGAATTGAACCTGCGGCCTTAGGCACTGGAGGCAAGTGCCTTAACCGTTGAGCAATCTCTCCAACCCCATTTCTTCTTTCTCTTCTTGCAAATAAAAATATTTAAAAACCCCACCAAACTCTCTTGCTAAAAAAATTAAAATAGGAGATGGAGAGCACAACAAACCAACAAAGATGAAAACCAGAAACCTTTGGTCTGTCATAAAGCCTTACCTAATTAACTCCACCTCACCCTAAACACCCCATCACCATATATTCTCATGCTACTAGCATTCACTTTGCATGCTCTTAATTTATCTTAATACGTTTATCTTTGCTTTACAAGTGTCTGTAAAACTTTTGCAAATGGCCTCAGATGGTGTGCAGTTCATCTGTGCCAGCACTCTGGAGCCTCCTCCAGGGCAGGGTTGTGGGTTCTCTTAATGAAGAGGGCCAGACCAGGCTCTGCTGGGAATCCTGAAAAGTCCCAGTGAGCCTAAAGGGATGGGGTATGTCTGGTTTCGCATGCTGAGCAAGTATGCTGTGGGTGGGGCACTGCCCAAGAAGTAACCATCTACTGTCATATGTAGCCTATGCCCTCATGACCTTGACCCAAGGACATGAACACTCCCACCTTAGGTTACCTTGGCATTGTGCCTCATTCAGGAGGTTGCCTGGGTGGGGGAGGTGTGGGTGTTGCTGGGAGCAGCAAGGGACAGATGAGGAAGGCTGTCCTATGTGAACACTTTGAGAAGTCTCGGGGTGAGGGAGAGTGTCCAATCTTGTCCAGCAGGTCTGACTTCTGCAGGATGCAGCTAACAAGCAGAGCCTCTATGCAACCCTTCCTCTCCAGAAGTGGGCTGGACACAAAGCGACAGTCATTTGGAATCGGTACCTCATATACATAGAACCATCTGTGTTAGACTCAATCCTGCAGCCAAAGGCTGCCATTTCTCAGAGCTTGGACTTGTCCTGCCTCTGCTCTTAGAATAAACCATTTTCTTCACCTCAAATCCTTCCTGACATAGAGAAATTATAAAGTCAGTGTTAGCTCCACGTGGGGGTGGGGGCAACTGAGAGCATTCTGTTTCTTTGCAGCTTTGCTCACGGTTTGGTGACACTGCCTGGGCCCAGGAAGATGTCTCAAGGTCTGTCTCCCAGCATGTGCCTGTCATTGTCACACAGACAGACTAGGGCTTGATTAATGGGCTCTGAGTTCCAGTTAGGGGTTACAGTGAGCCTTGGGAAAGAGAGTCAAATTCTACTCCTTCGTAGTACTTGGACTTCCAGAGGCCAAACGTTCTGTGTTCCTTCACGCCCCAGACAATCTGGCCTGAACCAGCCAGATTCCAGAAGCCCACACATTTCCTTCTGTAGCTTATAGCTTTGTTGGGGGTGCCAGTTTTACGTATCCACTGAGGTAAGAAGGGACAAGGGACCACGTGTGCAGCTCTGGGTTCTAACATCATGTTTGTTTCTGCAGCTGGTGGTCAGTGGAGCGGCTCCCCCAGGGGCAGGGAACATTTTGCTAGGCTTCTATTAACTTCTGCATTGCCTTGCCTCACTCAAGCACTGTATTAAGTTGTGGCGACATCCTGGAGTGGGGGTGAAGGAGGGAAGACAGCACAATGGAGAGGTTCTGGACACCCACTGAGAAATGGAGCTGGGTGCAAGGCAGTGCCAAGGCCATCAGCTAGGTCACAGCCCACAGCACATCTTCACGGGACAAACATCAGCACCTTACTGATTCTAATCTTAAAGTACAAACCTGCTGCCCTTCCCTTCTCAGCGGCTAAGACTGGTCCTGGCCATGGAATCTCGCTTAATGCTTAATGTCTCCTCTGAGTGACCTTCATGTGCTGCTAGCACAGACTGAAGCCCTCAGGAAATTTGGCCTTTTCAGGGAGACTGAGCAAACCTGGGGTGGGAGTGGGTCACAGGCTGGCAAGCTGGACAAACAAGACACATAGATGTGGCCCAGTGTGGCTGAGTCAACAATGAGAAGGCAGGGGACAGGAGAGGGAGGTCAACTGCTCTCAGCTCTTGGGGGGGGGGCAGCCTGCCCCTGCCATCCTGTACTTGCTCTCTCTGAAGAACCTCTGCTCACTGCAGGGTACCCTTCAAGTCCAGAGTCCCACCTGGTTGGAAAATCACATGACCTCAGTTTATATAATCTCCCTGTCACACTGAACAGCTGGAATCCAAGGCTCCAGAAGATGAGTCAGCAGTCCCAAAGGCAAGTAGGACTCAGAGACTCAGATTCTATTGTTCTCAGAAACAGGTCCCCAGGCAGAGGGCTGCGGTGCAGGAGACTCTGCTCTGCCTCCTCAGCCCTTGGTCTGTGTGGAGGGGCAGGTGCCTGGAGGGCCCTTCCTGGGCACAGGAGGAGGAGGCTTGGGTGGGGCAAACACAGGGCTGAGAACAGGCATCAGGCAGGGTGCCAGGGCTGGTCAGGGAGCAGCTGGAGGGGTGGAGCTGAGGAGGATTAGGAAGGATTGTAGGGGTTAAAGCACAGACCTGGCAGTGCTCAGTGGGAACAGCTTGTCCTTCCATAGGCCCCAGGAACAGAAGAGGTGGGGTGGAGGGGGAGCTGACAGGGTTGGTACTCTGGCTCTGGGCTCTCTGCAGGGCCAAGCCACCTGGGTTGGCTTGCAGTCCCCACGAGGGTAGTGAAAGCTTATTCTCTACACCTCCCTGGCTCCTGGCTCAAGTTCTGAACTTTCAGCAGAAGGTGCTCAGCTGCACCCCCACCCAGCGGCATGTTGTAGGTGGTCTACACAGCCACGGAGAGGGGGCATTTCTGAGTCCACATTTCTCCCCCTCCAAATTCTCTGTTGTGCTTAGTGGAGTCTATGAAGCTTCAAGTTCATATTGGTTGTTAGTATCTTTTTTTAAACTTTAAAATTTTTTAATTTTTATTTTCCGAGGTAGGATCTCGCTCTAGCCCAGGCTGATCTGGAATTCACTATGTAATCTTGGGGTGGCCTTGAACTCATAGTGATCCTCCTACTTCTGCCTCCTGAGAGCTGCAGTTAAATGTCTTATGGCTGGAGGTTCCTCCAACATTCATTGTTTGCTCAGAAGCTTCATGGTATTCCCACGAGGTGGGCAGGGCAGGTGTGACCATCCCCTTTTACAGAGGAGGAAATGTAGTTCAGCCAATAGGTGTCCATGGTTAAAGAGGCAAACTGTACCTTCCAAAGGTTGTGGGCAGCCTGCCCCAGCCTCAGATGACCTCTCCCTTTCCTACCACTGATGATACTTAAAAACACTCAGGACTGTCTCTTACTGTATTTATGTAAGAATGAATTTCCCAAATTGAATTGGGAATGTACTAAGGGCAGGGACCATGGGTTACACATTTCTTGCCTCCTACAGGATCTGGCAGGGTGCAAGGAGGACTAACCTTTACTGAGCACTGACTATGTGCCAGGCTCTTTCACAGTAACCTATGAAGTGGGAACTGGAAATGCTTCCACTTTACAGAAGAGGAAACAGGTTCAGAAATTGAGAGCTAGGTGCTGAGTACCAGACTAAGTGCAAGGAGTGCTAGAAGGCGAGCGTCATAAACCATTTCCTCACATGGAAGTCTGAACCTGCATTCAGTTCCAGAAAGAAGTGGTCTGGGTGCCATGAATGGGGTTGCTTTCGTCTCCTTAGAATGAATCCAGCCAGCTCCCAGAAGAACACAAGAGGGGTGAGGTTAAGTCCTAGGCCACTGAGCCCTCAGGGGCCTCTCCTGGTTGGCAGTACCCTACCTAACAGAGCTCAGGATAAAGCGCTGGCTCACTGGGCCACGTAGCAGTACTGTGACTTGCTTCTGGAAGGGAGGGAGGTTAGGGTGACTGGGTTTGTCCCAGGGTAATGTATCTGAAGTCCTTTCTGCAAACTCTGGGGTGAGGTGGTGCTGGGTGTCCCCTGGGGAAGCAGGAGAGAACAGCAAACTCCGAGAAGGAAGAAGGCAGATTCCCAGTGGAATCCAGTCAAAAGGGATGGTGCTTCCTCCTGACAGCAGGTGAAGGAAGCCAGGGAGTTTTCAACTTTAGTGCTCAGAGATCACCCAAAAAAAGCTGTGGCAGGGCTGGAGAGATGGCTCAGCGAGTAAGGCACTTGCCTTGAGTTTCCAAGGCCCTGGGTTCAATTCCCCAGTACCCACATAGGCCAGACCCACAAGGTGGTGGCCCTGGTGCTCACTCCTCTCTCTCTCTCTCTCTCTCTCTCTCTCTCTCTCTCTCTCTCTCTCTCTGTCTGCTTGAAAATGAATAAATAAAATATTTAAAAAAAAAAAAAAAGCTGTGGCAGAGCAGATTTCCAAGCGTTATCCTGATTGATTTTGCTTCAGCTGTTCTGAGTGAAAGGATTCATCTACAGAGGATTCTGATGGGGATAGTCTGCAGGCTCCACTTGGAGAAGCACTGTTTACCAGAGACAGCCCTTCTCTTCTGAGCAAAGAGGGAGAGCCCAGGAGTTTCTAGGACCCAAGTTCCTCCACCGAGAGCAGTGTTTTAATGGCCTCCCCTTCCCTATGAGTAACACTGAAGATGTGCATCCTGCTTCGCCCCAAGCAGGGTGTGTATTTCTTTCCTAGGCCAGCTCTGTCATAGCTCCATTTTCTCTTCTACACTAGCTCTCCCCTCCTCACTGAGGCAGGGCCTTTCTGTAGCCCAGGCTGACCTGGAACTCACTCTGTAGCCACAGGTTGGCCTTGAACTCATGGCAATACTCCTATTTCTGTCTCCCAAATGCTGGGATTAAAGGTGTGCGCCACCGCGCCCAGCTTCTAAACTGGATGTCTAGTGAAGCCACTAACCCTGCTTGTAGGGCCTGAACATCCTTGCAGACAGCTTTTACCTCCCATGACACTTCCTAGATGGCCTAGGAAGGCCAAGACTCTCTAAGTGATGTCATCAAAAATTTCCCCTCAAGATCTCTAGTCATGGCACACTTTACAGTCTATGACCCAACCATGACTCCTGGTCTTGCATTCTTCTTCCTCTTGTCTGAACAAACCCTCTAAAAAGCATCTGTTCTTGACGTGGCATAGTTCTTGTTTACACAGACATGTGTTCTATGTGGGAGGGATATGTAAGCTAATGGAGAACTTAGCACCCATCCCTCTTGCTCATAAGCTTGCTCGCCCACCTGTTCTTCCCCCCATCTACCTGTCCATCCTATCCATCCACCCCCCCACATCCATCCATCCATCCATCCATCCATCCATCCATCCATCCATCCATCCATCCATCCGTGCAATCAGCAGGTCAGCTGAGTTTTGTGCTGCCACAGGCACAGATAAGGGATGCAGAGATATGATCTTTTGAAACTTCCAAGAGCTCGCCACCTACTGGGCATACTAATAATTACAGAAAAGGCAGAGTGTAGTCAGTGCCCCAGGGGAGGAGGGAGTATGGTCAGGGATTAGCTGTGAGGGAGACTATGCCAGTCCTTGGCCATTTCCGGCTCCGGCAGAGCCTCTTCCCTCATTTCAGCCAAGTAGGACTGGAGTACTGAGGTCTTAGACCTAGTTAAAAAGCTCTGCACTATTTTCTCTGAAGATACCCAAAATGGTTTTAGAGAAAATATCCAGACACTTCAGCCTGCTAGCATCAGAGGACAGTTCCTCGTCCCTTGATGTCTTCTGCCCAAGTACAGAAGAGTAGGAGATGGTGGGGGGCTCTTACCACAGGGAGTACCTTGCTTCAGGATGGAGCAAAGGTCCTTGGGAATGTGGGGCTGCCCCTCCCCTTGGCACTGAACCTTGGGGACACCACCAGCTTGTTGGGATGACCTCTTTTGTTTGTCTCCACTAGTGTGGCCATCAGTCATCAGTCAGGATGGGAATCCTGTCCCACTCTACCTCACAGGCTGGCTCTTCTACATTGATGGCTGCCTACCCAGCCCATCACCAGATCCCCAAGGATCAACTCACCATGGTGTCTCGCCCTGGGGAGCTGGATCGGTTAGGCCCAGGGGCTGGTCCCTTGCCCTTCTCCCACAGTGTGTAGCGGCCAGTGGGTCGATAGGTGGGACTGAGAACTTCAGGGACTCGTGAGGGAGAGGCCTGAGTGAGCACCTGGGGTGCACTGCCCTTGCGACCATAGTTCTCCAGATAGTCAGTTAAATACTCCGAGCGGCTGGCAGCCTGGTAGAGCCCCTGCAGGGCACAGAGCTCCTTGCGTGTGCGGGCCAGCATGGGGCTGCGGCCCAGGTTGCCAGGATCTATACGGTAGCCATCTGAAGTCCTGTAGCCATCTGAAGTCCGGTAGCCATCTGAAGTCCGGAGGCTGGAGAAATCCCGGGCCAGATCCGATTGGCTGTTTGATTTCTTCTGGCCCAGGGTTACCCCCTGGTCATGGGCATTCACAGGCAGGTAGCTGAGGGGGTTGCTAGTCATTCCATAGGAGAATCCACTGCCTCCGCTGAGTCCACTGCCTGAAGGCCTCTCAGTGCTCCGGGTCTGGCTTTCAGCCCGCTTAGTACCCCCAATGATGTCAGATCTCATCAGGGGGCGGCCCCTGTCATAGTCCAGAACGGAGGAGGGGCCATAGGTTCTGGGCCGGGGAAGGAAGCTGGTGGGAGCAACAGGCTTGAAGGAGGCGGCCAGGTTGGCCCCATATGAAGAGGGGGTATAGGTGCCATAGCCGGATTTGGCGTAAGGGGCATCTGTGTAGCGGGCTGATTCTGTATAGCGCTTCAGGGTGGAGGAGAGCTGGGACATCCTTTGGGGTGGCACTCAGTGGGTACTGGGAGCCTCATGGGCTGAAAGACAAGGAAAGCAGTTGTCAAAGGGCCCTGTCTGGTGCCAGGCCCCCTCTGTACCTGCTCTCTATCACAGATGGGCCAGAACCTTAGGGCTCCACAAGGGCCGTTCAGTGCCTGTCCACATGAGGCTGGCTGGCTTTGGAGAAACACACACATGCACACAGGTATGTACATGGGCCTGTATATGCCCATGCATCCATGAGAGAAATCAGTGTCAACATATCCTGGCTGTATATCCTGGCCTCTCTGGTCCCTTTAAAGACCCAAACCTGCAAGAGGGCTAGCTCCATTTCTGTACCCTCAAGCCCCACACACTCTTTCAGCCAAATCCCATCTGGTTCTCAGCTTCAGGGAAACTCCTCAGCTGGGAGTCCCACTTCCCTTCTCTCCTGGACCGAGAGTGCTGGGCACTTCAAGTTTAAACAGCTTCCTTTCCTCCGACTTATGTGACAGGAGTCCTTTTGGCATGTTAGACTGTTTCCTGGGATGTCCTGAAGATCATGGTATCAGATAGATCTCTTGTGAGGAAAAGGAGTCTCAGGAGAGGAAGTGACCAAGAACAGTGAGCTGGGCAGGTGTCCAGCAGAGAGCCTGGACTCTGGTCTCCACATTCACCCCAGCGCTCTACCCTGGACATGGGCACCTGTGGCTTGGTCCTACCCTCTTCTCTGAGCTCAGCCTTCTGTTCTAAGTGGACAGATTTGTGGCCTCCCAGGGGTTTCCCTCTATCCACAGATCCTAAATGCCAAATGGAGACACTTGACTTGTACATGGGGCACCCCCTAGAGGACAAAATCCTGCACTGCCAGACTGCACCAGCCAGCTGGGTTGGCTCTGGTGAAAGGGGACAGAAGTCACTGAACGTGGGGTTTTAACTTCTCTACTGTGCAAATGGGAAGGGCGGTGTTGATTTTCGATCAGCGTCAGGATTGGCCTCCAGGTCTTTCAGCATCTGGCCACTCTTTCCCCTTAACCTTAGGCTGATCTGGGGATCCTCCCCAGAACCCCTTCACCATTTCAAGGTACCAGGTTGATCTCCAATGGGGCCAAAGTGAAAAAGGTACTTTGAAGAGAGGAGCCTTTCCTTGGGGACCCTCAGGGGCTCATAAGGACTACCTCAGGGTGTACATAAGTGGGAAGCAGCCCCACCTGGGACTCCCACAGTGGTGTGTGCAAGGCTGGTCTTGACTCCTCCTATGACAGTCAAGCAGGGGCTATGGCACTAGTCATTTAACCTTTGAGTCTCAATTTCCTCATGTATAAATGAGCATAATAATTGTCATCAGGAGTCCTATCTCACAGGGTTGTTGTGGGGAATAAATGAGATAATAACACATGAAAGCACTGAACAATGACTGGTTTTATCTCCTCCCCTGGCCCCAGCCGTCAGTGCACTTCCTCCCTTTATAGTCTGTAATAATGCCAGGGCCGGCTGTCTCCTGGCCTGGTCAGCTCAACCTCAGCCTGGGTACCATGATACCCCCTGACACCCCAGTGAACTATGTGAGCAGTAGGCAGACATCTAGCTGTTCAGCAGACACTGCCTCAGACAGCCTACAGCCTGCCTAGGCAGAGTCCTACAGTCCAGCCTACTAGGGCAGAGAGGAGCTGGTGCCAAGCCCCAAATGCAAATATTTGGCAGAAAGCTATAGAAAGTCAAGCCACAAAAAGTTGGGATAGGTGCAGGAGCAGGAGATGGGAAGGTGGCACTTTTCACATAGGCCCCAGAATTGTGCTCCTTAACTTGGCCAGACACCTCCAGCAATTTTCAGTCCAGGCTGGCATCAGAAAGGCAGTCCATCTTAGTGTCTGTCTTTTCTTGCCTGGCTCAGGGACCCTGTACCCTTCATGTCCACTCCCTTGTCTACCATGCTCCTTCCCGAACAACTTCCACCCTGCTTTAGGAAATGACAACTGGGTGTGTGTGTATGTGAACCTCTCATGCCAGGATAGAAGAAACTACCAGGTGGGTACAGACAGGCTCAGGGTGGGGGCAGGAACTGGGCCTGCTCTGTTTCACTTTGGAGAACTCCATCAATAATGTAAAGTCAAAGAAACTCGGAGTCTCAGGAGCTGGGCTCTGGGACACCACGACAGCCAATCAGATAGGCCCCCACCCCCAGGGTATGAGCTCATGGCTCCTCCCATGGCTCTCTCTCCACTCCCCCAGACTGTGGCTCCCAGGGAATTGGTATTCTGTGGGCAGTGCCCCAAGCCTGTGACCTCTCCTGGCCCTGTGGATGACGCAGGAGTGCCCAGGCCAAACAAGATACAGCAGACAGAGACAGCCTGGCAGGGTTGTGGGATATGTGGAGTACATGTGCTGGCTCACACAATCCCAGGAGGGCTCCCCAATCCCAGCTCTTCTGTCTGGGCCAATCTGGCAAGCAACTTCTAGGCCTCTCCCCAAACCCCAGCAACTCCAGCGGTCAACTCTATCCTCCTCCTGGAAGGTGCACTCAGCTCTGATGGCCACCTTACAGTTCCCATGGTTGGGAGAGAATCCCTGTTGGGGCTGTGGCCTTACACACGTCTCCCTGCCACCAAACCTGAATTTCACAGGAGTAAAGTCCTAGCACTTCCAGCTTGAATTGGTGCCCCTTGGCATTACCTGGCTCTGCTGTCCCTGGAGTCTGCAGACTGCACCATGGGCAGGAGCTCAGGCTGGGCTCTGGCCGTGGCCTTGCTTTGCAAGATGGGCACTCACATGGCTTTGAGTCTCCCTGTTGCCACAGAAACGGCCTGGACTGAATGGCTCTTTCATGGGGCAGTGGGAAGCCAGCCGATTGGCTGGGATTTCCCCATACTCCTCCCTGCCCAGTGTGGGGCCCCTGATGCCCGCTGCTTTCACTGTTTACCCAGAACTGGCAAGTTCAGGCTTGTGACTCCAGGCGGTACCTCCCCAGGTGCCCGCCACCTTGGACAGTGGGGGCAGTCCCTACCCACACTCCCTCATGCCATCCTCAGAGGCACTGGTTCCTCTCTTCTGTTTCAGATACCACCATCATTTTGCTCAGTTCTCCTTGCAAACTAGTGAGCCAGCATTCCTCTGCATAGGGGCACTCAGCTTCCTGTCTAGATACCTGAGCCAAGCAGCTGTATCAACTGGACACCTGGTGCTGCACACCTGTGGAGCAGACCCAGCATGCTCCAGACTTACACTCAACCTCCCATCTCATCTTGAAGCCTCACACCAACACGCCCGCCGCCCTCCCTAGCCTTCAAGTTTGCTCATATTCGCAGCCTCAAAGTCTTAGTGCTGATGTGAGCAATTAAGACTACAAGAGGATCCATAATTCTAAATGCACAAAAATTTAGTGAAAAAAAATTTTAGGACAAGGTCTTGCTCTCTGGCCTCATACTCTCTATCCTTCTGCTTTGCTAGAGTTGCAGGCATGAGCCACTATGCCCAGCTAATTGTGAATATTTATTTATTTATTTATTTATTTTGGTTTTTCGAGGTAGGGTCTCGCTCTAGTTCAGGCTGACCTGGAATTCACTATGTAGTCTCAGGGTGGCCTTGAACTCATGGCAATCCTCCTACCTCTGCCTCCCGAGTGCTGGGATTAAAGGCGTGCGCCACCACGCCCAGCTGTGAATATTTATTTTTTATTAAATATTTTTCTTCATTTATTTGCAGGCAGAGAGATAGGGAGAAGAGAGAGGGACAGAGAGAATGGGTGCGCCAGGGCCTCCAGCCACTGCAAATGAATTCCAGACGCATTTGCCACTTTGTGCTTTATGTGGGTACTGGGGAATCAAACCAGGGTCATTAGGCTTTGCAGGCAAGTCCCTTAACTACTGAGCCATCTCTTCAAAAGAAGTTTTAATGTTCTTAATTCTGAAGGTTTTAAAAAAATTTTTTAAATTTCTCTCTCTCTCTCTCTCTCTCTCTCTGTGTGTGTGTGTGTGTGTGTGTGTGTGTGTATAGTGTAGTGTGGTACCCCGCACTCACCTGTGGTGGAGGGCGCTTACCTACTGTGACATGAAGAAAACATCAAGTGTCCTGCTCTATCGCTCTTCTGCCCTGTTTTAAAACTGTTCTGTCTTGGGACATGCTGATGAACTCAGTTCTCCCGGTGACTTTAACTGTAGGAACTATTACCATGTCTACTTGAGGATGGCAAACAGCAAATGAAGACTCCTGGAAATGAGGTTATTCTCCCAAAGTCACACTCGGTACAGTGGCAGAGCTGTGAGGGAACTTGTGTTCTCTGTCCACTACAACCACCTTCCACTCCAAACTTTCCTGGCCCCTCCCTGGACTAGGGTCCTGGGGGGTGGTGTGAGGAGAGGCCCTCTACAGGATCCAGGAGTCCACGATGGAGCATGGAAGGCTCCCACTCCTGCAGGAATGGCGCTCTGCATTTTCCACTGCAGGCAAATGAAAGTGAAGCCAGGTGCAACCTGAGCCCCAGAACAAGACTGATTGCCACAAGGAGGTCCAGGCGGCCTCCATTTCACCGACTGTGCCAAGCTCCTATGTGGCTTCTGGCACTAGCCTCTACTCCAGCTTGGGACCCTTGGGCCCAGCCTGGTTGTGGACAAGGTCCCCAGTCTCCCTCCTCTGGCTGCAGCTTAGCCCACTCCCCAAGGTACCCATACTAGGTGAGTCAGGGTTACAATGAACCCCGGCCCCTTGGGGCAGCCAGCCTCTTGCGTCAGCCACTGTCATCAGTCACTGTCATTTCCTGTAGCTCACGTGAAGGCTCCCTAACCTGCCCAGCTAGGGGAGGGACTTGCTCCCCAAGAATCCCAGGCACTCCTGGCCCTGAGGGTAGGGGATGGCTGATACCCCATGTCTCAGCAACCTTCCCGCCCTTCTCTCAGCTGTGCTCAGTTTTCTGGAGTGAAGGCACACTGGCTTCTTTGACTTTGCCACTGCCTGGACACAAGGACCCCAAGCTGAGCTTCAGGAGTACACCTCAAAAGAGGGCTAGAGCCGGGCATGGTGGCGCACGCCTTTAATCCCAGCACTCGGGAGGCAGAGGTAGGAGGATCGCCATGAGTTTGAGGCCACCCTGAGACTACATAGTGAATTCCAGGTCAGCCTGGGCTAGAGCGAGACCCTACCTCGAAAAACAAAACAAAACAAAACAAAAACAAAACAAAAAAACAAAAACAGGGCTAAGTCCCTTCCCTCCTACCCAGGTGCTCAGGTGAGTGTAGAGTCACAGCCAGTTTCATCAGGTGCTTGGGAATCTCCACAGGGGTGACCTCAGAGCTTCCCAAAGCTGCTTGCTAACTGCATCAGAATGTGCTGACCTGAAGGAAAGCGGTAGGAGGGGGCCCACCACTCTCTCCACCCTTTACTCCTGGCTACTGTGTCCCTGCTGTTCTGTATGCCACAAGCATCTACTCTGGCAGGTGTGGAGAAGGCTGGTGGATGGGATGGGCATATCACATCCCCTACAGCACCCTGAGCCCCAGCTTGATCAGGGGCTAGCACTCACCACCCACTGGCTAGCTTGCTTGCCAGAGGACTGTGCAAGGGAATTTGTGTCCATCTCTGTCTCTCAGGCTACCAGTAAGTGCCAAAGCCTGTGTGTGGGGGTGAGGAGGTAAGATAGAGATTGTAGATTAAGGCAAGCACGCTGACTGGTGGAGAAGAAGTGGGTGGGACCAGGACAATGTGTCTATAGGCTGATTCTTGATTTGGGGTTGGGAGAGCTAAATATCTTTACAAGCCCAAGAAAAAGCACATAAATGTGTTTCCAGGAATTATAGGTACCCTTCAATTCTCTTTTCCAATTCCTTCTGCCCAGGTACCCACTCCTCAAGAAGAGTCATGTCTACTCCCTCTCTGTACTAGGGCCTCAGCTGTCCTTTGTCCCCACCTCCAGAGGAGCATTTGGGTTCGAAGCACTCACCAGGCCCAACAGGCAGCTTCTTGCAAGATCCCTCAAATTCACTCAGGTCTGTCTTCTATAACTGTGTGAAGCTCAGAACTCAAAGAAGCAGCTACTGACCTGTGTCCGGGGGTGCTGGATAGGACTTGGGGTCTTCTTCCCCAGCAGGGTAAGGGACTGTAGTGAAGAGCCCAGAAGCTGGAGTCTGACTGGGGCTGGGTAATCCGGGGCTCAGGTTACTGCTAGATATATATAGTATCTTATCTGACCTCAAGAGATGGCAGCTCTCCTGCATTCCAAGGTCCGGGGAGAATTAAAGGGGCAGTGACATGCCCACCCCACAAGCTGCCTTGGAAGCTGGCTCAGGAAGATCTAGCTAGGATCTTGAGAGGGGGTGTTTGGAAGTGGATCAATAAAGGGATTCCAGAGGATATAGTGGACTGAAAAGGAGGCAGAGTTCTGGGCTGAAACTTGAGACCAAAACATGGAGAAGGTGGATTCACTGAAGCTCTTAGTTGTAGAAGTAGCAAAAAGGAAGAAGCCAAACTGCTAGAGGCCAGCTGCTGGAATTTTAAGATGAAGAAAGACCTAGCTCCAGGCACACAGGTAGGGAGAGGTAGTCCGGACCTGCACTCAACTTTCAGTTTATTATTTTTATAATGGATTTCTGGGGCTAAGTCTGAATTTTAGTTCTCCTTACTGGAGCCAAGACAGTGAGACAGTAACATAAACTCCCTAGACCTTAGCCCTGCAATCTGCAAAGCAGGAAAAACAATAATGATCACAATAATAACGGTGGTCTGCCTCAGGGTGGTAAATTTCCTACCCCATAGTAACAGTTTAATAAACGATGACCTTATTGAATACTTCCGCATCTTATTCTAATCATCACCAGTATTAGCAGTAGCAGGCAGCCCTTCCTAGAAAGAGACCCTTCCTAGAAGAAAAGGGCCTCAGGCTGCCCCTCAGTTCTGAGGTAAGACAGCAGCCTTGTGGTTTTCCAAATTGGTCCATGTCTCAAATATGAAAAGAGCAGATACAGCTTGTCACCTTCTTAAGATGAGACAGATCAAGTCCATTTGGGCTCCCCCCACCCCACAACCCCCTTCCCTTAGAAAAATATGGCAGTTGCAGCTTCCCCAGGCCTCCAGGAGAAAGCTTGGCCCCTCTGGGGTGGTTCTACTCTACCTGTTGTAGGGCTCAGTATTCCAGGCTTGCAGAGCCAGTCTGGGCAGGGTCACTAGAGGAAGAAGCAGGATTCCTGGCCTCTCTGGCCTTGGTGCACCTGTCTGCTCCCAGGATGATACTCCTGTTTCTTGACTGCTCTCCCTGAAGACTGGGAGGCCCCAGGCTGGTGCCTCCACCCTGTCTCAGCACTGGCTACTGACTCAGCCTGGGTCCTGATGATGTACTTCAGAGGACGCCCTCATTCCAGTCCTCATTCCTTACTGACATGAGTCTACAGCATCAAAAGGTGCCCCAAACCTAGCCCACCCACCAGCTCCCCTTCCTCCCGTTTTAGCGGATCTACTGGGGCCAGGAGGGGGTGTGTGCTCTTATGCACATGTTCTGGGTTCTGGGGAGATGATCAATTACTACAGGGATCTGCCATTTACTCCCCTCCCCATCCTAAAAGCATCTGGGTCAGGAGCTAGGAGTTTGAGGAAGAGCAGAAATGGATTGGCCAGGGCTGCTTTTGACAAGTTGCTTGCCTGGAGTGCTTTGCAAGCCTTCTTTTGCTTTGGGATTGGTGAGAATTTCAAAGTTGCCTCTTTCTGATTTGGGATTGGTGGGAAAATCTTCTCTTCTGCTTAACTGCTTAGTCCCCTTCCCCCCTTAGGAAAACTGACCAGAGAGCGCCTCTGGGAGCTTTAGAACACATGTGGAGTTAGGGGATGTCCGGGTCCAGGCGTCTTTCTCAGGCCACAAACCACACTGGGCACGGAGACCCGTCCCCGCAGAAGCAGTATTTCCTCAGAACACGCTGATCAGCACACAGATGGCTCTTCCTGGCACCCTGGGCTGTCAGCTGTCAGCCCCCCTCACATACTGGCACCCACAGCTGGAGCTCCCCCGCACAGCTGGCCCTCGCCCTACATAGCTGGTGCCCAGAGGGTCCAGGTTGTCACGGACACCTCGCTTTCCCAGCCCCAAGTCGCCACTGCTCCCCGCATCACCCCCTCTCCGCACTCTCTCTCCGACAGGTGGCACGTACCTGCCTCTTCTCGGAGGATGGACGAGACGAACCGGGCACGAGCATGGAGCTGCGGGAGAGTCCCGGCTGGTCCCGGCGCGGCGCGGCGCGGCGAGCAGCAGCTGACGCAGAGGGCTCGGTGGCCTGGCTCGGCTCCCGCCCGCCTCTCCCCCACCTCCGCCCGGGGCCCCGCAAGGACCTCCCCGGGAAATCGGCGCCACCCAGCGGGCAGCAGCCTCATCGCGCCCAGGCCGGCCGAGCCACACCCCGCGTTGCGCGTCACCGGTGCGCGTCACGGCTATTGGCTTGTTCCGATTGTGATGTCACCGGGTCCCCGCCCGGCGCGCGTCTCCCAGGCAACCGGTGTACACAGAGAAGCACGTGGAGGGAGAGCGCGCGCGTGTGGAGGGGGCGGCGCGCGGAGAGAAGTGGACCGGAGCTGGAAGGTATTAGGAGGAGGGCGTCGCGGGACGCATGGAGGGTTTAGGGTCGGCTTCCGGTTTCCACTCCTGCACCCCGCCTGTCTCTTTTCTTTCTCCGCTCGAAAAGGCACTCTGCTCTTCCTGACTGCCTGGTGGGGTGAGAGAAGATTGTCTCAGTGGAAGGAATTCTCCGGGCTTTTAAAGAGAAAGACGCAAGGTGAAATGTTTCATTTATTTATAAAGATATTTTATTTATTTATTTGCAAGGAGCAAGGAGAGAGACAGAGAGACAGAGAGAGACAGAGAGAAAGAAATGAATGAATGAATGAATGATTGTGAGTTGGCACGCCAGGGCCTCTAGCCACTGCAGACGAACTCCAAATGCATGCACCACTTTGTGCATTTGGATTTATATGGGCACTGGGGAATTGAACCTGGGCAGTGAGGCTCTGCAGGCAAACACCTTAACTGCTGAGCCATCTCTCCAGCCCTATTTATTTTATTTGCAGAGAGAGAGAGAGAGAGAGAGAGAGAGAGAGAGAGAGAGAGAGAGAGAGAGAGAGAGAGAGAGAACGGACATATAGAGACAGAGAGTGGGCTCATCAGGGCCTTCAGCTGCTGCAAACGAACTCCAGATGCATGTGCCACTTTGTGCATCTGGCTTTATGTGGGTAATGGGGAATCCAATCAGGGTTGTTAGGCTTTGCAAACAAGTGCCTCAACCACTGAGCCCTCTCTCCAGCTCCAAACTGAATTTTTAAAACGTTCTTCTCTGACAAGGAAAATCACTCAACCAGTTAAGGTGGTACTAAGACAAGCCTGGGTCTTCAGCTCCACCTAGACCACTAATCCTTCCAACTGCCCTTTGCTTCTCCCACCTACCCCAACCTCACCTCAAGTCCCTCATTCTCTCATCTTTCATTCTCTCATCTTTCCCAAGGAAATTAGATGGATCAGGAGAGATATTTAAATTTCTACCTGCAAACGTACCCACATTCACACATGAACACACACACACACACACACACACACACACACACGGAATACACATGAGCATGTGCACATACATACACAAGTTAAAAAACCTGTCTATGGCCATAGCACCCTGAGTGACCCGATTTCATAAAAACAAGTAAATAAAACCGTGAGATTAGAAGACATTGCCAAGGGAACGAGTGTAGGCAGAGAACTGTACAATGCTCAGGCGCTCCCACAGTAAGTAGCCTCAGAGGTGGTTGGAACCATTTGAGAGACAGAGGAATGACCCGTGCACTGGGAGAAAGACAATCCCAGGAAATAGCAGTGTGCTGGATGACAGGAGAAGGAAACATACCAAGGAGAAAAGATCAACTGTGTCAAATGCTGCCAGTTGGTTAAATGAGATGAGTTTGAGAATCGATTGAGAAGACAGATTATCTTATAGGATTCTAAGTTTGTGGTAGAGAGGTCAGGTGAAAATCTGAGTGGGTGAGTTTAAGGAAGAAGGAAGGAAAGGGATGGAAATAGCAGATCTCTCTCTCTCTCTCTCTCTCCTCTTTCTCTTTCTTTGAGGCAGGGGCTTGCCATATAGTTCAGGCTAGCCTAGCACTTACTACATAACTCAGGCTAGCCTTGAACTCACAGAGATCCTTCTGCCTTAACCTCCTGACCTCTGAGACTATAGGTGTGTGCCTCTCTCTCTCTCCTTTATTTATTTTTTATTTATTTAGTTATTTTTTTTTTTGAGGTAGGGTCTCGTTCTAGCCCAGGCTGACCTGGCATTCACTATGTAGTCTCAGGGTGGCCTCGAAGGAACTCACAACGATCCTTCTACCTCTGTCTCCTGAGTGCTGTGATTAAGGGTGTGTGCCACCACACCTGGCTTTCTCTCTCTTTTTGAAATGGGGTCTCTGTGTAACTGAAGTTGGCCTTGAATTTTTGCCTCAGCATCCCCAGTGCTGGGATTACCTTGTGTACCATCATCCCCAGCCAGAGGCAAGGAATCGTGTGGGAGAAGTGAGGTGAAGAAAATAAAAAGTTTAAGTGGAAAATTAACTATGTTGTATGCAGATAGGGACGAGCTGGTGGTGGAGAACTGATGGTGCTGGAAGAGTGTGGAGAAGAATGTCCAGAGCAGTGCTCCCCAGGAGAAGGCATGGGGCTGCCTGCGGAAGCACAGGGGCTTGCTTGGTTAGGGCCATGCATGGCTCACCTTGAGTGAGAAGGCATAGTGTTTGGTAATGGGTGCTGGAGGGGCTGGGCATGGTACAGGCTGACAGAGTATCTTCCTGGATGGCCTCTTCTCGTAGTGAGGTTGGTTGGTGAGGATGGAGGAGGAAAGTTGGGAATTTGCCGAGGGAGGAGGAGTTAGAAAATAGTTATTTTTGTTGGGTCTGGTGTCACAGGCCTGAAATTCCAGCTTTGCAGGAGGCTGAGGCATGAGTGTCTAAAGTTCAAGGCTTGGGGCTGGAGAGATGGCTCAGCTGTCAAGGCTCTCGCCGGCAAAACTTAACCCGGAGTTCAATTCCGCAGGACCCTGTAAAGCCAGGTACACAAATTGGAGCATGCATCTGGAGTTTGTTTGCATTGGATGGCGGCCCTGGTGCACCCATTCTCTGTCTGTCTCTCTCTCTGTCTGTCTGTCTGTCTGTCTGTCTGTCTGTCTGTCTGTCTCTGCTTGCAAATAATAATAAAAAAATTTCAAGGCTTGCCTGGGCTACATATCAAGCTCAAGACCAGTTTGGGCAACTTAGTGAGGCCCAAAAATATAAAGTGCAAAAGGGCTGGAGACCCAGTTGGTGCAGAGTGCTTTCCTAGCATGTGTGAGGAACAGCTCTAGTACAAACAAACAAACAAACAAACAAACAAACAGGAAAGAAAATAATTATCTAGAGCAGTGGTCTCTAACTTGAATATGAATTTGAATTATCCAGAGGGCCAGACAAAACCTTTCCTTTTCTGATTCAGGAAGGCTGTGAAGGGTCTGGGAATATGCATTTCCAACAAATTTCCAGCTGCTTTTGCTGCCGCTGGTCTGGGCATGATCTTTGAGCCTAGCTGGGCAGGCTGGAATGTCGTGTGGTAAGACAGCATTGAAGGCCCATTTGAAGTAAGCCGTTATGACTTGCAAGTGTCATCCACAAGTTCGTGCACAGGTTCGGAGTCCTATGTCTTTAAAGTTTTCTTTCTTTTTAAAAACTTTTTATTTATTTATTTATTTGCAAGAGAGAATGAATGAGTATGCCAGGGCCTCTTGCCACTGCATGAGAGTTCTAGACACATGTACCCCTGGCTTTACATAGGTACTGGAGAATCAAACCCAGGCCTGCAGGCTTTCACCACTTAGCAATTTCTCAAGTCCATGAAGTTTCCATTTTATTTCCTCTTTTTTTTTTTTTCCAAGGAGGGCCTCACTCTAGTCCAGAATGACCTGGAACTCACTCTGGAGTCCCAGGCTGGCATTGAACTCAAAGCAGTCCTCTTACCTCTGCCTCCCCAGTGCTGGGATTAAAGGCATGAGCCACCACACCCCAGCTAAGCTTCCATTCTACTTACCCTTGAACACATAATAGGTTTATAGTTTTCTCCTTAAAAAGATAATCTTTTTATTTTTATTTTTATATTTTATTCATTTATGAGAAGAGAGAGAGGGAGAGAGGGAGGGAGGGAGAGAGAGAGAGAGAGAGAGAGAGAAAGAGAGAGAGGAGAGAATGGGAATGGGTGTGCCAGGGCCTCATCCCCCCTGCAAATGAACTCCAGATGCATGTGCCACTTTGTGCATCTGGCTATACACGGGTACTGGGGAATTGAGCCCAGGCCATCAGGCTTTTCAAGCAAGTGCCTTTAACTGCTGAGCCATCTCTCTAGCTCCCTTCTGTTTCTTTATATATTTGAAAATGGGCCAGGTGTGGTGGCGCATGTCTTCAACTCTACCACTCGGGAGGTAGATTGTTGTAGTTAATTTTATTGCTGCACAAAAAAGAACCCGACCAAAGCAGCTCGTGGAGGAGTGGGTTTATTTTGGCTTACAGACTCAAGGGGAAGCTCTATCATGGCAGGGAAAATGATGGCATGAGCAGAGGGTGGACATCACCTCCACCACAGCACTGCAAATAGAGGCAGGAATGTGTGCCAAACACTGGCAAGGGGAAGCTGGCTATAACCCTCATAAGCCCAACCCCATTAACACAGCTCCAACAAGGTTCCAATACCCAAAATTCCATCAATCAGCTGAGGATCGAGCATTCAGAACACATTGGTTTGTAGAGACACCTGGTTCAAATCATCACGTCGACATATGAGGATCACCATGTGATTAAGGCCAGCCTGGGACAGAGTAAGAACCTACCTTGGAACAATAAAAGCATTTGGTTTTTAGGCTGGAGAGATGGTTCAGTGGTTAAGGCACTAGTCTGCAAAGCCTGACTCTTGGGGTTCAATCCCCTAGTAACCACGTAAAGCCAGATGCACAAAGTGGTGCATATTTTTGGAGTTTGATTGCAGTGGTAAGGCACTTTGGCATGCCATCCCTTCTCTTTCTTTCTGCTTACAAATAAAAAAATAAATAAAAACATTTTAAAAATGTAAACCAGGTGTAGTGGTGTACACTTGTAATCCCATTACTTGGAATGCAGGGTGATTGAGAGTTCAAGGTCACCCTTGACTATATAGCACCTTCCAGGCCAGACTGGCTGTATGAGACCCTGTCTCAAAAAATGAAAACCATCTGGATGTGTCTCATGCCATTAATCTCAGCACTTGGGAGATCCTGAGGTAGCAGGATTGCTGTGAGTTCAAGGTCAGCCTGGGCCACAGAGTGAGTTCTAGGCCAGTCTGGACTATGGTGTGATGCTGCCTCAAAAAACCAAAACTGAACCAAAAAAAAAAAAACCCCAAAAAATCAAAGATCAAACCAAAAAATGGGGTAGGGAGAGGAATACCGTATTATTTTCCTCCTGAGGTTGGGTTGAGGATTCAGTGAGTTAATGATGTGCATGAAAAGCTGGTGACAGTGCCCAGTACATAGATGGCAAGATAGCTGTCTATTGCTTCTACTTGTATGGCCCAGCACACCACATCTGTATTTCAGGTAGACCTCATTCCCCAGGGCCTGTCAGAACTATCCAGCTGCCTCCTTGCATACCCTTCAACATGTCCCAACCTCTAAACCTCGTCATTTTCCACTCAGTTTCTCACCTTCCTTCATTCTCCACATCCACTAGCTGTCTGATTCCCAGGGCAGACATTTAGTAGTTTCTGTTTGTTCTCACTCCTACCATTCTTACAGAGATGTGGTTGTAACTCACATGTGTGGGAAACCTAACACTAAATTTCTCTAATAGAACTACACTTCTGTTTTGAGTCAGCCCCTCTTCTGCTGGAGTGGTGGATACTTCTCTTTCCAGGGATGGCCTAAATTCTAGAAGGATGGCTTTGCCAAAGCCCAGGTGGAAGGGGCTCTTGTTACTAAATGGCCACCCAGTGTCCATTGAGGTATCTATTGCCTGATCCTTCTTTCATGCCTATTACATGGTTAATTTT
>PVHP010000242.1:55521-121535 GCA_004024765.1 Zapus hudsonius
ACACACACACACACACACACACACACACACACACAGAGTTGGAGAGATGGCTCAAAAGTTAAAGGTACTTGCTTCTAAACCTGCAGGCCCCAGCACCCTCATACAGTTGAATGCAGAGTGGTACACGTGACTGTAATCTCACTGCACCTGCAGCAGCTGGGAGGCAGAGCCAGGACAATTGGGAAGCTTATGGGCCAGCTAGATGGGCATGCACGAAGCAGCAAAAGACAAAATGACAGGGCTGGAGAGATGACTTAGTGGTTAAGGCACTTGCCTCCAGTGCCTAAGGCCCCTGGTTCAATTCCCCAGGACCCACATAAGCCAGACCCACAAGGTGGTGGCCCTGGCACTCTCTCTCTCTCTGCTTGAAAATGAATAAATAAAAAATATTAATAAAAAGAATGGGATGTGAGGTAGACACTTAAAAAAAAAAAGACAAAATGACAACCAGAGAGACCCTGTCTCAAGCAAAGTGGGAGGAGAGGACAAAGACATTGAGATTGTCCTCAGACCTCCACATGTACACCACGGTATACATGTGCCCATAACACATATGCACACACACACACACCTCTCAAATAATGCCTGAATATTATGAATCGATTGAGGGATGAATCCATTAATTACATACAGCCCTCATCATCAAATTGTCTCTGCAAAGCACTTGCAGAAGCATCACGAGTAAGCCTCAATAATTTCCTAGCGGTTTCCAACTCCAGCCAAGCTTACAAGGTTCATCATCACAGTCCTAAGCTCTTCCGGCCGTCCCACTGCTCCTACCTTAGTGTGAGGCTTCATTCTTACACGTCTCCTGGGTTGGCAGTAGTTGCTTCTCAACCCTGAGATCATGGAAGACCATTGAAAGGTTTGAGGTGAAGACCCTTAACACTGTAAGAATAGGAGGACATACTTGATAAGTGTTTTATAAAAATCAAACACTAAATCTAGTATTCAAAATAAAGAATCCACCAGTGCATGTGTGGAAATTTATAAAAAGAAAATAATTAAGGAACTGCCAGTAGCATTTCATGACACACGTTTTTAGGATTTCCTTACACTGCCAATGAGAGTATGATGAATCTTTTTTTTTTTTTTTTTGAAAGGGTCTTATGTATCCCAGACTGGCCTCAAATTCACTATGAAGCTTAGCAGATGACTTTGAACTTCTGACCTTCCTGTCTCCAACAAATGTTAGAATTACAGAATCCAGATTATTTTGATGCAGATAATAATTCCATGGTTCCTTGGTGTCACTGTTCACATTTAGACATGCAGTGCCTTCCTGAATTTTTTTTTTTTTCTGTGTGGTATCAGTATTGAATTTAGGACCTTGCAAATGCTGAACAAACATTCTCCCACTCAGCTCCCTCCTCGGCTAGCCCTTCTGATTTGAGGTGTTTCAGTTGTGCTCTCTCTCTCTCTCTCTCTCTCTCTCTCTCTCTCTCTCTCTCATCCTATCATGGCCTGGGAAACCTGGCTGAGATTAGAGCCTATGGATTTTGAAATCTTGGTAAGGAGATCATAGAAAGGTTGCAAGCAGAGCCTGGCATGGTGGCAATCCTAGCACTTTGGAAGTGGAGGCAGAAGGTAGGAGTTCAAGGGCAGCTGTCTAGAAAGAGAGACATCCATTCACTCAATCTCGGGCTAATAATCTATGCTTTAAAAAATTGTAGTCAAGGGCTTTTTATTTCTTAAGTGTAAGGCAAATACCCATCACTGATATAAGAAAAATGCTAAATGTGTTTGAATGAGAATCCTTTTTTAAAAAAATATTTTATTTATTTGAGAGAGACAGAGAGAGAGAGAGAGAGAGAGAGAGAGAGAGAGAGAGAGAGAGAGAGAGAGAGAGAGAGGGAGGGAGAGAGAGAGAATAGGCATGCCAAGGCCTTTATCCACTGCAAACAAACTCTAGACGCATGCGCCACCTTGTGCATCTGGCTTGATGTGGGTACTAGGCAATTGAACCTGGATCCTTAAGCTTTGTTTGCAAATGACTTAACCACTTGTCTTGCTTTGTTAGAAGGCAATGAAGAGAAAGGCATTTCTTTATTCCTGAGTTTCTAGTGCTTGGTGCAGAAGGAATCATGGCCCAGTGTATAGGAATTGAGAAGTGAGACAGAGGGCTAGAAAGAACAGCAGAAAGGGCTGGAAAGATGAGTTTTGTTTAATGCAGGGACCAGGAATGAGAAGGAACTTGTTAGATGACATCCTCCATGCCTATTGGGCCCCATGTGGCTGGCTGACAGATGTTTTTGGATGCACTGATATGACATGTGCTCTGGGTATGTGGGTGATTTGTTGGGGTTAGAGGCATCACGGAGCCCTGTGGGGGTGTATGTCTTGGTCTCCCAAGATGGCAATGACTGTCCCATTTGTTGGCTCTTGAAATGTGTCTGTGTGACTGAGAAACTAAATTTTTAATCTCTTTAAACTCAGTAAGTAGCAGCCTGTGGCTAGAAGCCACTCTCCTGGACGGCTGAGGTCCACATGGTGGGATATCATAAAGCAGCAAAGCTCCCAAGCTTGGGCTTATGGTTTGAATTTGAAATGTCCCCACTGGCTCATTTTTGAACCCTTGTCCCCCAGCTAGGGAGTGCTATTTTGAGAGGCTGTAGAACCTTTAGAGGGAGGACCTGGCCAGGGGAAGTAGGTCACTAGGAATGGGTCTTTGAAGGTTATTTCCAGCCTCTGGTTCCTGTTGCAGTCTTTGCTTCCTGGTCCCGCCATAAAGTGAATAGATGTTACCCACCCCATACTCCTGCTGCACACAGGGCCAAGAAACTATGGACTGGACCCTCTGAATCTGAGAGCCCTTTCTCCTTGAAGGTGTTTTTGTCAGATATTTTTGTCATAGAGACACAAAAGTAACACATACTGAATCTGTGCTGTGACCATGGATGGCTGTCGTCATTGGAGAACAGAGGCTTCAAGAGGGTGAGCCACATCTGGGCATGTGGTGGAACTGGAGCTGGCCCTGTAGGAGGGCACAGTCTCCTGATGTGACAGGAATCAGCTGCCTGAGGTAGGTCACACCTTCAATCTGACCACACCATGGGGGGCATGGTGGTTCCCAGATGGTATGGCAGGTATCAAGCCCTTACTGTTAGCTGTTTCCTTGTCCCTTCAGTGACATCTGAACTGACACTGCTGTGCTCTCTGTCACAAGTCTGGAAGTTTCCAGATAATCCATCATCTCCATATCTTTCCAAGTGCATTTCCTCATCTGAGCGAGCATCTGTTCAGCTCCCCAGCCCTCTCATCTCACACTGGGCTGAGCTTGGCACACTATGTTCTCAACACCTTCTCCCAAGCCCCTGTTACTCTCCTTGCCTGAGGTGCAGCCTGCTGTGCATTGGGGACATCGTTTCCTCTAAAGCCCTCTTCAGGGGCACCTGCTATTCCTCTTCTCCTCATGTGTACTCCTGAGATGGGGAGGTGTTAGTTTGCTAGGGCTGTGCACAGATGGCCTTGGAACTATAGACAAGTCTTTTCTCATAGCTCTGGAGGAGGGAAGTCCTGATGGCCAGGGAGCTGAGAGGAGGAGCCCACCCTGCCCCTCCCAGCTTCTGGGGGCCCCAGCTACTGCTTGGCTTCTGATGACCTCATTCCATCTCTTTGCTCCATTTTCCTATGACTGCCCTTTTCTTTTTGCTCAACTTCCCTTGATTTTTTGAGGCTACCAGGGCCCACCCTAATCCAGAATGAACCCATCTGAACTTGATTGCATCTGCAACAATTCTGTTTCCAAGTGGCACCACATTGATAGGTCGTTGGGATCAAGACTTGAATTCATCTTTGTGCATGTGCGTGTGCATGTTCATGTATGCAGTTCATGTGTATACATGCACACACGTGTGCACATGTGTGTGGAGGAAGAGGACAACCTTGGTGTCATTTTTTTTTTTTAAACTAGGGTCTGACCTGAAATTCACTATGTAGTCTCAGGTTGGCCTTGAACTCACAGTGATCCTCTTACCTCTGCCTCCTGAGTGCTGGGTTTAAAGGCATGTACCATCATGCCCAGCTTGGGTGTCATTCCTTAAGTGCCATCCGGTTGTGTGTGTGTGTGTGTGTGTGTGTGTGTGTGCACATCCTGTGGTATACATGTGGAGGTCAGAGGACAACTTCTCTGCTGGGACCCTACCTACCCATCTCACTGGATGCTGTTCCCCACTGCTCTCTTCATCCCCTGTCTCCATCTGCCATCTATCTGGCTGGCAGTGTTAATGTACTGGAATCACCATAGCCACCACCTTCCTCCTTGGCTTCTGGCTTTTTCATATGGGGTCTGGGGATTGAACTCAGCACTCTAGTTTGAGTGGCAAGTTTTTATTAATTAATTAATTAATTAATTAATTAATTAATTTTTGAGGTAGGGTCTGGCTCTAGCCCAGGCTGATCTGGAATTCATTATGTAGTCTCAGGCTGGCCTCGAAATCACAGTGATCCTCCTAACTCTGCCTCCCAAGTGCTGGGATTAAAGGTATGCACCACCACACCTGGCTTCCATCCACCTTTTTTTTTTTTTTCAACTCAGCATATTTTTAAGCCTCATCTGGTGCCTGGGAGGGGCCTTCCAGAAATATTTAGCTCAGTGTGGCCACTACTACCCTTTTGACACAGGGTCTCTCACTGGCTTGGAGCTTGCCTAATTATGCTGGCCTGGCTGGGATCCACCTGTCTCTGCCCACCCTGGGCTGGGATTACAAGCATATGCCATCATGCTTGACTTTTGAAAATGTGGGTTTTGGGGATTGAACATAGGCCCTTATGCTTGCAAGGCAAACATTTTACTGACTGCACTATCTCCCTTGTCCCTTGAATGCATCTTTTTGGGAAACACAGTTCAATTCACCCCAGGTAGAGCAAGTCCTTACTTCCCTCCCTCCTTTAAGCGGCCCCCTACTCTGGGAGCCTCTGGCTTTTGGTTGTGTTTTTTGTTACTCTTCCTTGTGGCTGTCAGCTACTGGCTCCAAGGTCATTGGTGTATCATTCACAATTAGTTCCTGGCCACTGTTTCCCACTCCACCCTTCTCCTTCCTTATTCTCACTGATGTCAGCCTATGAGCCCCTGAACCCCCACTTTCTCATGGTGCATCATCTGCCCACCCAGGGACTTCTTCACATCCCCGCCCAGTTTGGTCTATGACGTCTTGCTATACTCTCTCCTTGCTAGCTGCCCTTCCCTCCTGCCGATTCTGTCTGGACTGGAAAATCTGAGGCTGTCTTCCCACTCGTGTTCCTCCTCATGGTGATGATGTGGAAGAAGAGTGATTCCATGTTCAAGACCACAGATGTCAGCACTGCCCATGTTTTCCTGCTATGGTTTCTTTCCTGTTGAATTGCTTTTCTACTGCTGTGCCACACATACCCAGAGACATAGTGGCTTAAAACACCTTCTTGTCTCACAGTCTGTTGGTCAGAATTCTTTGTGGGCAAGGCTGGTTCTCATCTGGCCAGGGTGTCATAAGCCAATGTGAGTCTGGGCTGGGGTTCTGTCAGATGTTGAGGACAAGAATCTATCTCCACTCAGGTTGTTGGCAGAATCTCGCTTCCCAGGACATTGGTGTGAGCCCCCCAATTCTTTGCTGTTGGCCAGCTGTGTCTACCCTCTGTTCCTAGAGGCTGCCCATCTTTCTTTTCTGTGGCCAGCTTGGCAATACCTTGGTGTTTCTATCCCTCATAGACCACTGGCCAGAGAAATGTCTCCATTTTTAAAAGATCATGTGATAGGATGAGGCCTACCTAGATAAGGTATCCCCCACTTTGTTTTTTGATTTTTTTGAGGTAGGGTCTCACTCTAGACTAGGTTGACCTGGAATTCACTATGTAGTCTCAGGGTGGCCTAGAACTCACAGCGATCCTCCTACCTCTTCCTTCCCAAGGTATGCGTATACCACCGAGCCCAGTGAGTTACTTCTTCCCCCCCCCCCAAGGTAGGGCTTTGCTCTAGTCCAGGCTGGCCTGGAATTCACTATGTAGTCTCAGGGTGGCCTTGAACTCATGGCGATCCTCCTACCTCTGCCTCCAGAGTGCTGAGATTAAAGGCGTGCACCACCACACCCGGAAAGTTACCTCTTTTAAGATCAATTATGAGCTGGTACTGGGGGCACATGCCTAAATCCCAGGACGCAGGAGGGTGAGGTAGGAGGGCCACAAGTCTGGGCCACATAACAAGACCCTGTCTCAGAAAAAAGGACAGCCGTGCCAACAGCATGGCGCGGGCACGGTGATGAGAGGGCATCTTGTTCTCAGGTTCCTGGCATGGGGGGGCAGCAGGGAGCTTTCTACTACTAGTCTCACTTTCTGACGTGGTGATGGTTTTTGTTGCTGTTGGTTCGTTTTTGAGACAGCCTTAGGTAACCCAGGCTGGCCTCAGATTAGCTATGTGACTGAAGATGACCTTGAACTCCTGAGTCTCTTGCCTCCTGTATCATCATGTTTGGTGATTATGGTGATTTCCTGTTCTTTTAAAAACAAACACAAACTGGTTGTGGTGGCGCATGCCTTTAATCCCAGCACTCAGGAGGCAGAGGTAGGAGGATTGCTGTGAGTTCAAGGCCAGCCTGAGACTCCATAGTGAATTCCAGGTTGGCCTGAGCTCTAGCAAAACTGTACCTTGAAAAAAAAAAAAAACCAAAACCCACCAAACAAACAAAAAAACATTTGGAAACAAAGCAGTCAAGAGCTTAAAGTCAGTTGGCCAAACTAGGGTTTGAAGCCAGGTGTGTCTGAGTCTTGGAAGCAGCATCCAAACTTGTCAGCAAGCTGCTCCTTAGTCACTACCCCTTCATTCTACCTTCCCCACTGCTCAGGCTTTTCCTGAGCACACCTGGATTTACGGTAGTCTGTTTTCTGTTGCTATAACAGAATCCCCGAGGCTGGGTAATTTGCAAAAAAAATTCACTTGACTCAGGGTTCTAGAGCCTGGATGGTCCAAGAATGTGGTGCTGGCATCTGGTGAGGACTTCCTTGCTACATCATAACAGGGTGGAGGGCATTGAAAGGAGAGAGAGCAAGTTTGCCAGTTCGGGTGGGTTTCTCATTTATTATTGTGGTGATGGGGATGGAACCTGGGTGCAGCTCATACTAAGCAAATGCTGTACCCCAGCCATTCTTCTGGTCTCACAGTCATTAATGCCACCATGGAACCCCACCCTCATGACCTTCCCTAATTAACTCACAAAGCCCCCTCCCTCATATCATTATTGGGATTAAGTCTGAAATACACGAACTTTTGGAGACCACATTCAAACCAAAACAAGCCCTAAACCTTTGTGTTCACAAACCTGCTTCCCTATTCCTCTCTTTCCCCCTCCTCTCCTCCACTCTCTCTCCTTCTCTTCTCCTCTTCGTCCTTTTCCTTCTCTTTCTTTTTTCCTTCTTCCCAAGGTCCCATGTGTTGGGTAAAGTGCAGACCTCTGGCCCCCTGCAAGGATAGCTCAAGTCTAGCCTGCCAGCAGGAGACGGGCTCCATCGGGGAGAGGTGAATGTGGCAGCCAGAGAAACACACGCAGCCGGGAGATAGGTCAGGGCAAATCTCAAAACTTTATTCCAGCATCCAACCTTATATACAATCCAAGGCTGCATTGTAGCCTTATCTCCCTCAAAAGGGAGCTCAGCAAGCAGGAACAAAGTTTATTAGCATTAACAAATAGGATTAAGGCTGTCAGCCATCACCCCTGCCTCCTGGGGACAGAGGTGTGCTAGGATCAAAGGCGCTATGCCATCACACCTGCGCTAGGCCCAAAGGTGTAAGCCACCTCATCCGGCTGTATATTATATTCTAAAACTTAGCTCACAGATATTCAGCCAGGCTGGGTCCCAACACCATGTAGCCCAGGCTGCTGTTCCCAAACTAGCTGTGTAGCTGAGGGTAGCCTTGAACTCTTGATCTTCCTGTCTCCACCTCCTAAGTGCTGGGCTGGCAGGTGTGTGCCACAAAGCCTAGCCCACATGTACCTTCTTTGTTTTAGTTCTAGCTCTAGATCCCTCCCCTCCTGCTTTCCCAAAGACTCCATCTCTACTTTCTCCTCCCTCTTCTCAGTCTTCCCCTTCTTCATTGATCACAGCACTAACCTACAACCATACTGTAGTGTTTGTTGCCTGTTTTAAAAAGAAACCAAGCCTCCTGGACTCTACCTCTCACACTAGCCAGAATCACCCTTCCTGATAAAGAAGCCTGTCCCTTCCCATTCGCTTTTGCGTATGTACTCCAGGCTGGCTGGCAACCACAGCTCACTGAACGGCTCTTAGAAAGTCTGCTGCATCACTTTGACTGGCTTCAAGCAGTCGTTCTCACTGTGGCTCAGGGGAATGCTCCTGGGGTTTTTCTCTTGAGGCTGATGGGGTGGCAGACATCTGGTAGGAGCTCACTCAAACAGCTGATCCATGATGATGGCTTCACTGGTGCTGGTGACTATATTGCCTACAAATTTGTATGTATGGGTTTCTCAGAATGGAAGCTGTGTTCCAAGAAGGAGTGTCCCTAGAGCCAACATTCCAGGAGAGCCAGCTGGAAGTTGCAGTGCTCCTCAGCACCCAGCTGTGGAAGGCACGCAGCCTGACTTCTTCCATGGACTCAGGTCTATGACTGTCATACATACAGTATGTATGGCATCCTAGACTGTGATGTGTGTGTGTGTGTGTGTGTGTGTGTGTGCAGAGTCTGAATGGTGTGTGATGTCTGTGTGATGGTTAGGTTTTGTTGTCAACTTGATCTTTTTAATTATCTTGGGTGGGTCTCTGAGGATGTTTACAGGAAGGCAGCCTCTCAGCAAGGGGCAAGATGTAAAGAAGCTTAAAAGCCATAATTATTGAATTTATTTATTTTTACTTGTTTAATGGGCATCTCCCTTCTAGAATTAAGTTTTATAGCAGGTGTTTTCAATTTTGTGATGGAATATCTGAGATAAAATACTAACGAGTGGAGGTGTGTTTTGGCTCATGGCACCTGTTTCTTTGGGGCCTGTTGTGAGGCAGAATACCTTGGTGGGGGAATGTGGAGAAGGAAACTGCTTACCTTTATGGTGAGAGGGAAGGAGGTAGGATCCTCATATCCTTTTTAAGGGATTACCCCTCCACCCCAAGACCAAGTTTAGTAGTAGGCCTAATAGAACCACGTTGATTGGGAACCAAACCTTCAATACATGGGATTACCACTTACTCAAACTGGAGGATGGAGGTTTCACACCCCTCACTCAGTTTGTACAGCCGCAAAACTGGGAAGTTGATCTTGGTGAAGTTCACAGACTTCATTCACATTTCACCATTCCTCTTTTATTTGTTTCTCCGAGTCACCAAGTCCTGCAGCCTGTAGTCCTCTATGGCTTCTGAAGAGGCAGTCCTGTTGGCCCAGTTCCCGAGAGTATGGCTGCAAAGGAGAGGGGACTTTGTACCACTTTGCACCACTGTACTTAACACTTAACCACTTAATCACTGTATTGGACCACTGTACTGAACCACTGTACTCTTATTTTACAGATTCTTTTTTTTTTTTTTTTGAGATGGTCTCATGTAGCCAGGGTGGCTTCAAACTTGATATATAGCCAAACTTGATGTATATTGAACTCCTGATCTTCCTGCCTCTGCCCTCCAAGTTCTGGAATTCCAAGCATGTTCCACCATAGCTGGCTTCATTTCTAAGTTTTGCAGGATATGGAAGAAATAAAATAGAATTTTGTCATTTGTTATCAGCTTAAAAATAAAGCTTTTTTGTGCTGTCTTGTATTTCTAACTTCTCTTCTGGGAAGTCTTTTTTTTCTTGCAGTACCAGGAATTGAACATTAGGTATGCTCACAACCATTGAGTTATACATCCAACCTTCTTTTAATATTGAGATAGGATCTCATTAAGTTGCCAGGCCTTAATTCATTCTATAACCCAGGCAATCCTTGTAATCCTTCTGAGTAGTTGGGATCACAGCCTTGCACAACCAAGGCCTGGGAAGCCTTTTCGCCTGACAAAAAATCCTATATATGTATTCCTAATGCAATGTATGTTTGCATTCAGTGAAATTCACCCATTTTAATTATACAGTCTAAGTCTTGACAAATCTATGTACTCACATAACCTCCACCCCCACTGGAATTTCCTTCTCTCCTCACCGATTCTATTCTTTCTCTTTCTTCTTAATAGGATCTATGTAGCCTAGACTAGCCTTGAACCCATGATCCTTCTGCCTCAGTCTCTTGAGGGCTGGCATTATAGGCATATGCCACCATGCCTGGCTATCTTCATTTTTTGAGGCAGGGTCTCACTGTAGCCCAGGCTGACCTGGAATTCATTCTGTAGCCCCAGGATGGCCTTGAACTCATGGCAATCCTCCTACCTCTGCCTCCTGAGTGCTGGGATTAAACGTGTGTACCACCATTCCTAGCTTCATCATCCCCATTTTTAATTTTACAACTTGGTGTTAAGTAGTGGCTTCTTTTCAAGGTAGTTTTAGGCTTAGCTGTGAGTGTGAACCCCCTCAAATAACAGGCTTAAAAATAGTGGTCCCCTGGGCTGGAGAGATGGCTCGGTGGTTAAAGTGTTTGCCTACAAAGCAGAAGGAACTGAGTTCGATTCCCCAGTACCCAATAAAGCCAGATGCACAAGGTGGCACATGTGTCTGGAGTTTGAAGTGGCTGGAGGCCCTGGTGCTCCCATTCTCTCTTCTGTGTCTACCTCTTTCTCTCTCTCACTCTCTCTCAAATAATAAGCAGATAAATAAACAATATAATAAAAAATAGTGGTCCCCACTGCTGCAGTGGCTTCATCATCACCAAGGACCCAGCCCTGTTTTATGCTTTGTATGAAACAACTTGCCATCTCATAGTCTAAGACAGCTAGCTGCTCAAGTTCCAGCTGTCAGCATTCCAGCTGGCATGAAGATGAAGGGGAAAGAAAGGTACATTTTTCCTTCTAGAGCACTGCATTGAAATTACACGTATTTTTGTGCTTATGTCTTATTGCACATCCTGCTGCAAGGGAGCTGGGATATGTGGCTTTCATTCTGAGCCATATATTCTGTCCATTTCTAATTTGAGAAAGAAGAGGAAAAGGCGATGTCAGTGACTCCCTGGTGGCGTTTGCCACAGTTTTCCTGCTGCTGAGCACTGATCACTGAACTGAAATCAGTTAATTGCTTCTCACTGGACAAGGGACTCCTTAGCCAGGGGCTGCATCATTTGCCTTTTAGCATCGACCCAGGTGCACTTGGGTGTTTAATGTTTGTTGTGCAAATAAATGATTCTAAGGCAACCATCTTAGTTTAAGAATTACTGAAGTGAAGCCTTGAACCATATGACTAGAGTCATCCACTCCAAGTGTTCTTGTTTCTCGACCACTTCTCTGAATTCAGGAGTCTGCTTTATTGCTTATCTGATGGATAGGTGGCCTTGTTCTGACCATGCCTACTGTCAGACCTGCCCTGCCCCCACTGATGGCAGCTCTGACCATCAGAGTCCTTTCCCAAGTGTGAAGCCACACTTGGTCTTTTTAGACCTCTGTCACTGATTGGTTCTACACCAGCTCTCCATACCATGTGTCCACATCCACCTCCTCCCCATCCTTAGGCCTTCTTTTTGTCTGGTTGAGATGCTGCCCAAGATTGATGGTGGGAAATTCTAGGCCACAGTCTTCTGAGACCAAGATCCCTGAATGGGAAAGCTGTCCTACCTTTGCCCCAGAAGCCCAACTGGATTGAGCAGAAGAGAGCCAGTGATCCTCAGGCTGTGCTAGGACTCAGAAGAATTTAGCCCACACATTGCCTCACCAACACACCAGGAAACAATTTAGTTTTATTTTTTTAAATTTTTTTTTTTACATGGCACAACACACACGTGGCCCTTCCCAGCATGAAAGCTGCAAGTTCAGGCAAGAGGTGGACCTTGTACCCAGGAGGCAGGAGGATGCATGTCACAGGTCCCCCGAGAACAAGATCTCCCAGTCAGCCAGTGAAAGTTCCCGTGTCTCATAGCAATCCTTTTGCCCTTCCAGAAAGGACTCTTGGATGTCAGAGAGACCCTGCCATGATACCCTGAGTAGTTTGTCAATGGCTAACTCCATTCAGAAGTGGGGTGCCAAAGGGGCCTTCTGACGTTCCTGAGCAAGAATTCTAGGCCTTAAGGTAGGGAACCAGGTGGGTGAAGGCACAGAGATGAGGGGCAGCAAGGAAGGGGGCCTGAAGCATGTAGACAGGAGCTCTAGCTCTCCATAAACTCCCAAGCCATTACTGACGTCCCACATCCTCCATAAGACCTGTTGACCAGAGAGGCTGTTGTGGCCAGATGCAAAAAGCCTTTGGCACCTATGACCATGGCCTGGTCTTCCTGATGGCTGTTCTTTCCCTCTTCTCCATAGTCCTCTGTGGCTTCTGGAGGCAGTCCCATTTCCCTAGGTCCCAAGAGTATGGCTGCAAAGCTCTCCAGGTGCAAGACATGACAAAGACCATACAAGAGGCATCGCACAGGTGCCAGGGTCTCACACTGGCCTTTTAGTTGGGGTTTCCCAACTGCCCTCCCAGTTCCTTCCAGCAAGACCTCTGAACTTGACCTCTCAGTGCCCCACTGGTGGTAGGGCTCCTCAAACTTGTCTGGTTGTTTGTTTGTATGTGTGATGTGCATGTTTATATGTATGTGGGTGCATGTGTGTATGCAGATGTGTATTTACATGTGTGCACATGCCAGAGGTCGACATCAGGAGTCTTGTCTCTCTTCACTTTATATACTGAGGCAGTGTTTCTCATTTGAACCCAGAGCTGGATGTTTTGGTTAGTCTAGCTCACCAGCTTGCCCTGGGGAGCCCTGTCTCTACTTCCCCAGTGCTGGGATTATAGCACCCACTCAACATTTACGTGGTTACTGGGTTGTACTGGGGGGGAGCAAGAGCGTTACTGACTAAGCCATTGCTTCAGCCCTCACAAAGGTGCTTCTCATCATGACTTCTTCTCTGTCATGGTACTCGAAGTTCCAAGGAAGGTTTTAGAAAGGAGCCTGGGTCTCCAGAGTGTCCCTTCCCTGGACAGCTCAGGGCTGGCTGCACCTGACACCAGGCTCCCTGTGACGAGTGGGCTTTCTTTGCCCTTTTTGGACAGTCACAGCCGGCCAGTATATGGCAGAGGTAGCAGGAGTGGAAGCAAGCGGCATTTAGATTTGGGTTTTTAATAAAGATGCTTAAAGAGAATATTCTACCCAGTGCTAAATACCAAATGAGTCAGTCTCCTCCCACATTCCCTGGCAAAGCAGGGACAGGCTGGCTGGCTAGCTGACAGCAACTGGAACCCATTAGGAGTCTGTGGTCCCCATCCAGTCCCAACTCTTGGGCAACCCCTAGTGCCTATTCATGTTCTGTTACATTCAGGGGAGGGAACCAGGAACGGCCCATGTTCCCTCTCCACGGTGGGCAAAGGGGAGAGATTCTACCCCCAGCCCTTTGACTGGACACCTGCCCCTCTGCCTTGAAGACATGGAAAGCACCCACTGTTCTAGGTCATGCTCTTTCAACAGTAGGTGGAACTTGAGGGGACATTTCTGAAGAGGCAGGGCTGGGAAGAAAAGGCGACCAGGCTGCTCAGGCTTGTGGCTCTGCCCACATGTTGGCGGGTGAGCCTGTGGCAGCATCCAGGTGAGTTGGCCAAGTTATCAGTTTGGGAAGCTGCATCATGTTAGTCATCCCGAAAAACAGCCTAGCATGCAGCAGTGTGTTCCTGGGGGATGTGGCTGCAGAAAGTGGCAGAAGACCAGAGGGAGAGGAAGGGCTGGGGTTTTCTCTCAGGGTCTCTTGGGCCTCCTCCTTGCAGACATCCAGCCAAGGGCATAGGTCTGGAGACTGGAGGAGTAAAAAATGGACGCCAGGAGACTCCAGAGGCTTGGCTTTATTGTATAGTTTTCTTTTTTCTCAATGAAATGCTATAAGCTGTGGTGGCACCACACATGGTCACAGGACAGGCAGAGCCAGGTGGGAGGTGGGGGCTGGGAAGGCTGTCTCCTGAGAAGTGGATGGCCCGGACTGGACCATGGGAAAAAAGAATGAAGAACCTCCCTTAGCAAACAAGCAGGGCCCAACTGGGTGGCTCTAAGATCCCCTCCTCCCCCATCAACTTAGAGCTTGCAGAGTTCTGGAAGCTCTTGTGGCAGCCAGGGAGGGAGGTGGCTTATCCCCCTCTGCCATCTTCTTAGCTGCTGGGCAGCCTCACATTTTTAAAAACTTTGCATGTGGATGTGTGCCCCAGGGTCTCTTGCTGCTACAAGAATGCCTGTTCTTATGTGGGTGGCTGGGGAATTGAACCTGGACTGGCAAGCTTTGCAAGCAAGTGCCTTTAACCAGTGAGCCATCTCCCAGCCTTAAGGCTCAGGTTTTAGGTGAGAGGTGATGGCTCCTCCCCTCTCTTGCCACTTCTGCTCCCCAGCTGGGCCTTCCTCTTCTCTGAGTTCTGCCCCAGCCCTTGGGGATCCCTGCAGGGTCAGAAAGAGGCTAGTTTTTTTTCCTTGCTGTAGTTCAGAATGCTCTTCTAGAATCTCATTTCTCACACTCATGGCACTGGCCACAAAAGCTTGGCAGTGCCCTGACTCCTGAGGTCTGCGTGAGGTACCTTCTCTGCTGGCTGGCCAAAGGTTTCTGCAAGGCTATGCTTATGCCAGGCTCAGGTGCACCCCAGTCCCTCATCTAGGGCTCTTTCAGGCCTCTGCTCTGGTGGACAATGACCTCCCAGGGACTTCAATCCCGTCACCCCATTATGCCCTTAGTCTTCATCAGGTCCTGAACCCTGGCTTTCCTTGTTACAAACTCCCAGAGAAAAGGAAGGACAAACTCTAAATAAAAAGACAGGAACAGCTCTGGAACAAAGAGTAAAAAAGACAGCCAGTGGTGTGCAGAAGGGACAAATTGGCAGTGGGGGTGCATGGGTGATGGCATGCAGCATTGGAATTCCTTATGAGGGCAGGGGTCCCTGTTTCTCCCCAAGGTCAAGGTGTGTGAGGGGCTTGGGAGAGGGAGTCAGCTGATTCTGAGCAGCCAGATCTCTGCACTGGGCCTTGAGGCTTCCTCTATTCTCCACGGGCCCAACCAGTCACAGGGAAATGAAATCCGTGGCTTGGAGGAGGGAGAGCGAAAGCAGGAGCAGCAGCAGCCATGAAGTGTTCTGAGCCAGCAGGGTTATGCCCTCACACTTGACCAGCTTGTCTGTGGAGAGAGAAGAGGGTTGGCGGAGGGACCGAAGCCAGGGTGCATTGCCTTCAGGGAACTGGTGCTATGGTCTTAACTAGCTCAAACTAGTGTAATAGAACCATTGCTTCTGTTTGCTGATTCCCGAACCCTCGTCTACATATCTTCTGCACATCCTAACACCGTCATAAGAGAACTGGATGGGGCAGCGATTATCATAACTCCATGGAGGAGGGCCCCAGGGAAATAGGAGTTGGGGTTATATAGCATAGAACCTGACATATATATATATATATATATATATATATATATATATATATATATATATATATATGAAAACTGGGTGGGGGGAGACAGTGCCAGCTCTGTTTTCCCAACCAGAGAAAAGGATTGGAGAGGCCAAGTGACATCAAGATAAAGTATCTACTAGAAGATTCTGCCTATTTAGCTCTCGCTCATTCCCCCATTTACACAGAAGGCAGTGGCTTCCCAGGGGACCAGATAGCAGTTAGGGGACTGTGAAGTGGTTATGGAGCTTCTTTTCTCTCCAGACCAGCTAAAGGAGCTGCCTGTTGGCCTATATAGACAGATTATCCCCAGCCATTTACCCTAGTTGGGGACCTGCCTCACCCCTGAGCACAGAAACATTCTGGTTGGAGACCATCTGAGGCTGGCCAGAGAGGCGGAGTTCGCATGTATAGGTGCCCTCGTCCTTGGTGGTGAAGTTGGCTAAGTAGAGGACCTTGATGTTGTGCTTGTTGACGAGGGTGGTCCGGGGCCGGTAGGAGTACTCGGGCACTCCCATAGTGCTTTGCAGCACATGCTTCTTTTTCTCCCGGGTCAGGCTGAACTCATGCTGGATGGGCACTGTGGTACTATTCTCATGACGGCAGTCCAGACGAAGGCTCTGATCCACCAGGCAGGCTGTCAGGCTGGTCACCTTCTGCCCCCGGGACACCTGCAAGACTGGCACCAGACATGCCCCCTCCAAATTGAGGGAGAGACACAGCAGAGGCTTCCCACCACATGAAGGGCAGGCCTAGGCCTGGCCAGGAGGGCATGGGTCTGATCCTACCCCAGGGGTCCCTGGAGGAGTCATCTAAGCTCTCTGCCCCCTGCAGATCCCAGCTTCCTTTCTTTGGCTGAAGCCCTGGGTCCCATCAGTGTGTCTCAAGGACAGGAGAGCAAGGGCAGGGAGTTCTTAGTTCCCATATGGAGATTCCAGTTCACTAATATGGGACAGGGCTTTGAGAGTTCTGGTCCCAGACACTATAGACAGGCAGATCAATGAGGCTCGGCCCTATGGGTCACTTCCAAAGGGAAGGAAGCCAGCAGGTACCTCAAATGCCAGCTCTGCCCCTTCCTTGCTCAGTACCTGTCAGCAGGAGCGTGATGCCGATGACTGGGTTCATGATGCCAAGAGCTTCGTCCTGGATTCTAGGGTGGGAACACCTGGGAATCAGCCAGGAAATGGGACATTGGTGTCTACACTTATTGCCAGGGCCTGGGGCCCCTGGGGAACATGGTAGACACTGAAGCCTCTCCCCACTTCTCTTGGAAGGTGACACTGCCACTGAGGAAAGCAGAGGAGGGAGAGCACACCCTGTGACATGTACATCTGAGCCTGGCCACTGTGCACCTACCTTCCAGCTGGCTACTTTAAGTGACTTTTCTGTTACCACACTTTCTCAGGGATTTAAGGCCTATGGAGGCAGGCAAGGATTGACTACATTTAAAATTTTAATTTGGTAAAATACAAAATTTAGTATCTTTTTTTTTTTTGAGGTAGGGTCTTGCTCTAGTCCAGGCTGACCTGGAATTCACTCTGTAGTCTCAGGCTGGCCTTGAACTCACTGCAACCCTTCTACCTCTGCCTCCCAAATGTTAGAATTAAAGGTGTGGGCCACTAGGCCCAGCAAAATTTACTATCTTTTTAAAAATATTTTATTTATTTATTTGAGAGAGAGAAGCAGACAGAGAGAATGGGCGTGCCAGGGTCTCCAGCCACTGCAAATGAACTCCAGACACATGCACCCTCTTGTGCATCTGGCTTTTATATGGGCACCAGGGAATCAAACTAGGGTCCTTCTGTGTTGCAGGCAAATGCCTTAACCACTAAGCCCAAAACTTACTATCTTAATTAGTGTCTAATTGCACAGTTCAGGAGTGTTCAGTGCACATTATTGTGCAACCTATCTCTAGAACTCACTTCATCTTCAAAATGAAAGCTTTAGACCCATTACCCTCTTGGGGACTTGCTATTTTTTTGTTCAGAAGAAAATTCCTAATGCCCACAATAATTTTGACATATAAGAGCTATTCAAAAGTATTTATCTTAGTTTTATTTAAAAAATATTTATTTGTACATGTGTTGTGTGTGTGGGGGGGTATGTGCATGCCACATTTGCCTTCCACTTCATTTGAAGCTGGGTTAACATTGTTCATCATTCCTTCACCAGCTTCCAGAAAATTCTCAGTACTCACAGCTGTGGGCAAGTGCCATATCCACTGAGACATCTTCCCAGCCCCAGAGTATCTATTTAAATTATTTTATTGAGACAGGATCTCTATGTAGCTTGGGCCGACCTTTAATTCATGATCCTCCTGCCTCAGTCTCTTAAATGCTGAGATTCAGTGTGATGTGCTGCATGCACCTCTCCCTATGTAGCCCAGGCTGTCCTCAAATGAAATCCTCCTGCCTCAGCCTCTTGAGAGCTGGGCAAAGGTATTTATGGAATGAGCCAGGTGTGGTGGATCATATCTGTAATTCCAGAATTTGGGAGGCTAAGGTAGGATCACCATGAGTTCAATACCAGCCTTAACTACACAGTGAGCTTCAGGTGACTCTGAGGAGAGACTCTGCCTCCACGACCCCCCCTCCAAAAAAAAAAAAGAGATAATTACAGACTGAATGAGGCTCTGAAGCTATGGATATAGGGTTTGGTGGGGATTAAGAAAATGACACTGCTTCATTGTAAGTGACCACAGGGTTAACAGCAAGCTATGATGTTTTGCTGCCAGATAGGCTTGGACTCGACACAGGATGTAAGGGAAAGCCACACTGCTCTGATTGCACATAAGCACAAGAGACTTCCAAAATGTCCAGCTCTGGGAATTACTAGGGCTACAGTTTTCCAGTCTGGCTTTCACTGCTGCTCTTCTTAGACTCTCTGCTTATCTTTTGACCCCAGCCTAAACAGAATCAGCGTCTTGGCGACAAGGAGCAGGTAGCCTAGTCTGTCCTAGGTTGAGATAACACTGAAGAGGCATGTGGGTGCAAGAGCGCACGGGCTCCGCCTTGGCAGCGTGTGCCCAGTGCGCAGGGGACCAGGCACTTGCAGAATCCAACATCCGTGACGGAGGGCGGGTCCCGCAGCTGGGCCGCTTCAGTGACTGCCCTCTTCAAGCAGATCCCTAAGCGCTGTTTCGGGAAGGGGGTTAATTCTTTCTTTCCTGGATAGGGTCCCCTTAAGTAGCCCTCCTTGGCCTGGAACTCGCTATGTTGCCCAGGCTACCCTCAAACTTGCAACCTCTTGCCTCTACCTCCCGCAATGCTGGGAAGTATGTAAAGGTGTGTGCCACCTATGCCTATGCTGGCATAGGTCTTTAATCGGAGGACACTGGGTTATGGGGGTTGGGTGCGGGCTTAGAATTTAGGAGAAAAAAGGGGGAGGACGAGGGAGGAAAGGGGTCGGGGTTGGAGGAGCCCTGTAGAAATAACTGGTGGAGGCGCGGTCCTTTTATTCCATCCCTTTCTGCCCGGGGTCCCTCAGCCCAGACCCGGAGAGGCTCTGCCGGCCCCACCCGAATGGTCCCACTCTTTCTCATTTCCGTATTCCAACCCTCCTTTTCCAATAGAGCTTTCCCCTTCCCCCTCTCATCTCTTCCAGCGCTTCCCTCCCCCGCCCGCCCGCCCGCCCGCCCGCCCGCCTTCCACCCAGCTCCCCCCGCAGCACTGCGGTTTCCTTACCTGCGCTGCCCCGCACCTCGCCCGCTGCGAGGTCACCCGACGAAGATTCCCCTCCAGCTCACCATCTCCTTTCTCCCACCATTCTCGCCCCCTGCCCCACCCTGATGAGCTGGTTTGGGAACGTCTAGGTGGAGAGCAGAGCCAAAGGCTGTCGTTGGTGTCCTTCCCGGCAGCTGTCCTCCAGCGCCGGGCCTCGACCACCGCTTTCCAGCCCGCGCAGGGCGGGACCCGGCGCGGCCCGTGCTCCGCAGCGCGTCCCACACCCGCCGAGCCCGGGATGCCAGTCCCTCCCCCGACTCCCCGCCGCCCCATCGCGGGGCGCCCTCGGACGGGTCCTCGAAGCCGCAGGTGGGGAGGGCGTGCGCCAGCACCCCGCAACTACCTCTGCGCCCGGGTCCCGCGGGCTCCAGCGCTCACCTGGGCTCCGGGCGTCCGCAGCCGCAGCCGCAGCCGCAGCCTCGTCCTGACGCACCGACGCCTCCGGTTGCAGCAGCAGCCCGCAGCCCGCAGTTTTCACCGAGGGTGGGGGAGGGGATCGGGGAGCTCAGCCAATCAGTGGCTGAGGAGAGAGGATGGAGGGGGTGGTGCAGCTAGGGCGAGCGGGAGCGGTAGCCTTTGGATATTGGAAAGTGGCCGACCACCACTGATGGGGGACCTCAGCCCTGTGACTGGCTTGGCCAGGGTCCGGTTGCTTTGGGACCCTGGGTCTGCCCAAAGAACAGCAGCCTCCCTGCAGTGCTGACTCTCCTTTTAAGGCTGGAACCCTTTCTTCTGGTCTAGCCTGAAGTCTGGACGCCCCAAGGGTAAGGAGTGCCCGAGAAGGCCAGCCAGCTTCCGCCCTTCCATTCCATCTCCCTGGAGCCCTGCTTTTCCGCTGCGGTCACAATCCTGTCTTTCTCCACAGAAGCCCAATGGGTGTTCTCCATGCTGGAGTAGCTCTTTGGAAGCCAGGCAGAGGTGCACCTGCCTGGTCTCTCCCTGCTCCCCAGCCCTGCCCATCCCACATATACTCAGAACACTTAAGCCTGCAAGGGAACCCACAGATGCTTTCTGTGCCTGTCTCCCTCCAATCTGGGGCTAGAGCCTTCAGGCCCAGGCAGCTAAAAGCTTCTTCTCTTCTATGAATACTGGATGTTTGGTCTTCAGACCAAGGAAGGAGGGTTTTACAAATGTCTTTTACAAATCATTGTTCTGGGGACTCATTGCATCCATGGTCACATTATTCCCCCAACTGGGCTCATCTCATCCCATCTCGTATGACTTTGTGGCTAATCTTGGAGAGCCTTGGAACCCAAGTCCTCTGCGCTCAATGGGAGAGGAAGGAGGGGACTCTGGGAAAGGGATGGTCAACTGGAGAGGAGAGACTCAGCCCCAGATTCTGATCCTCTAACACACGAATTTGATGTTACAGGAGACTTTTATATTTTAAAAATTTATTTGAGACAGAAGAGAAGGGAGAAGGAGGGAGGGAGGGACAGAGAATATGAATATGAATGGGTGTACCAGGGCCTCTAGCTACTGTCAAGGAACTCTAGATGCTTGTGACACAAACAAGTGTCTTTAATGCTGAGCTATCATCTCCTCAGCCCAGGAGTCTTTTTTTTTTTTTTTAACAGTTAGTACTAAAGATGTGTTTCTTCCTCCTATAGGTGGAGTGATTTGTTTACTTATTTATATTTATTATCAAAGGCATATTTGATTGATTCAATTCTCCTGGCCTCAGAATTCTGATGGGGACATTTAAGCCACCCGCCCACCACCCATTCTCCTATTTCTTAGTAGAAGTCAGTCCTGGCACAGTTACTGCCTTTCCCAATACTATAATGACACCATCTGTAGCCATCTGCAAACATTCAAATGGAGTGTCACTTTCCTCTTCCTTAGAGGGTTAGCTGGTCTCTCGGCACTGAGGACTTCGGAACACTGATTGGAGTGAACATGATTCCTCTGTTAAACCACAGAGTGATGAGATGCTGTGTAAAAAGGCAGCTGCCCCTGGCAGCTTAGGTCTTCCTGTACTTCCTAACACCACCCCAGGGCTCAGGGGACATGGTTCTGAAGACCACCACTCTTCATAGAGGAGCCCACTTGGCTTCTCATTGTTTATAGGGTAATTTCTAAGGCCCACAGTGTTCTGGCCTGGCTGCTGAGCTCCATTGCCCTTCTTTCCCATTGATCTTTCTGCTCCATCCACACACTCTGGTCCCTTCTGTTCAAGAATCTTTCCTACCAGTGCACAATTGCTTTAGCTTTGGACCTAAACCACCCCTGCTAGAGCTAGGTGCTGGAGCTTAGTACCTTTAGTTTGGGGCAAGACATGGGAAACCCAGAGAGGCCTTGGCTGAGGTGTCAGAGTTCTGGCTGGCCTGAGGCCTTGGATGCCCATATCCCACTCTGCAGTTCTGTCCCTGAGTGTTGCTGGGTGGAAGACTTAGCTGTGCTACTTTGCTGAGGCTACGAGGACCTGGCCTACTTTCTGGATCCCCAGGCACTTTGCCTTCAGGAAGGGGAGGGGAGCATGGCCTGTTAAAGGTGTGCAATTCTGTGTCTTCTTGGGCAAGGTTTCTAGTTGGATGGAATTAAAGGTTCATATGAGACCATTTAGGTCTATGAAGGGACACAGGATGGTGAAAGGGAAACTACTAAAAAAAAATCTCATTTACTGATGGACAAGTCAGAGTGCTGAAAGCAGAAAGGAAGAGAACCAAGGCAAGATGGTCTCCTGGTCGTGGCCTTGAGCCCTCTGCTCCCACTATCTCCTGAAGCCCCAGCTTGAGACACATGGAGGAAAATCTCAAAAATAAAACTCATTTCTTTTTATAACAACCAAGGGACTACTAGTTGTTTATTCTTCAAGTTCACTGATGTCATCAGAAAGTCTTGTAACATCACAGGGAGGCAGTTACCCCATCACCTTACCTCTGGAACTTGAAGCCCAAGAGGGAAATTATTTGTCAGGGTTCAGAAAATGGGGTAGAAGAAATTTAAAGAAAGCAGACCCAGATGATACTCTAAAACACAGTTTCTGTTGTACAAGCTTTACCCAGGAGACAGTGTGACCCTGAGTCTCCTCCCTGTCTATGCAGCTGACCCTGCTTGTATCAGGTTAGTGCAGCCATAGGCACATACACCCCTGAACAGACACCTTTCTGTTCTACATTTGCACTTTCTTTATTTCTTTTTTTAAAAAAATAATTTTATTTATTTATTTGCAAGCAGGGAGAGATAGAAGAGAGACAGAGAGAATGGGCATGCCAGGGTCCCTAGCCACTGCAAACAGGCTCCAGATGCATGTGCCACTTTGTGCATGTGGCTCTGCGTGGGTACTGGGGAATTGAACTCTGGGGGTTAGGCTCTACAGACAAGCGCCTTAACTGTTGAGCCATCTCCCCAGCCCCATTTGTACTTTCTTATCACTGACTGATTGCTAAGGAATTTTCTGTTTGTGCCCCCAAATCATGTAACCTTAGAAACTTGTAGCCCACCAATAGTATAATGAATTCAAGATGATGTCAAACTGCCTGACACACTATCTATAAAACCTCTGAGCTCTCAGAGATCACTACTCAGGTTTTGGAAGTTATTCCCCTTAGTCCATGTTGACATGAATAGATTTTCTGATTCTTCACTCTCTCTCCAGTGCTATCACTGTGTGACTCAGTTTCCTATAACGTTTTTGGTGCATTGGCTGGGAAACTCTGCTGTGCTCTGTGCTCACAGACAAGGCTGGCCCTTTGAGCCACCATCTCTGTGGAACTTACTGTGGCCAGAAGTGGCTCAAGGACAACTGGAAGTTGCCACCTGGCCTTTGTTTGGGATCCAAATTCTGTGGACTGTGGCCTGTGCTATCAGACCATGCTCTACCTGATGGACCTGACGAAGAGAGTGGACAAATCACCTGGGACTCCAGAAATCAGGTAAGACACCCCAGGATGCTCAGTCAGACCCACCAAGCTGCTGGAAGAGAGGGACTAATCACTTCTCTTTAGTCATTGTGACTGCTCAGTTAGATCACCTTAGGGGGAGGTGGTCATCTGGAGTCTGTATGAAAAGTACACTTGGTATGAATGTGTGTGTATTTGTATATATGTGGCTCATAGCCTTGAGGCTGCAGAGTGATTTCTGTCCTAAGCAGTGCATGTCCAGGAAGTCTTTGTCTTTGTATCTGTTCTACAACACTAACACAGTGGGAAATTTATCATTGATGGGAGTTCCACCAAGCCCATGACCCTAGACTGCATGAGAAAACATACTTCAGAAAGCAACATTCAGGAGATTATGATACTAAGATGACTCCAGGGAAATTAAAGACCCTCCGTGAATTAGGATGGCCAGCTTTTAATGTTGCATAGCCCCCAGAGGGAACTCTGAAGATTATAGGCAGAAAAAAATCCAAGAGTCTCCTACTCTTAAAAAATAAAGGCATAAAATAGCAAGGTCAGGGAGCTGCCCTGGAGTCTTGAGAATAATTCAAAACTATCCCTGGCATATAGAAAACAAAAACAAACAAACAAAAAAGTTCAGCTGGAGTCACATCAGAAGCTCCAAGGTCAGAGGCCCTCACACCCCCTTCCCTGCCACCTGCTTCCAAAGACACTCTCTAGTAAAGAGGGAGGATGAGGGCTGAAGAGATGGCTAAGCAGTTAAGGCACTTGCCTCCAGTGCCTAAGGCTCTGTGTTCAATTCCCTAGTACCCACAAGAGCCAGACCCACAAGGTGGTGGCCCTGGTGTTCTCTCTCTCTCTCTCTCTCTCTCTCTCTCTCTCTCTCTGCTTGAAAATGAATAAATAAAATATTTTTAAAAAAGAGGGAGGATGGGGGACTGATTGGTTGGGCCAGAGAATAGATAGGCCCAGGGCCATAGAAGGAGGGGCAGTGCTGTTGGGGAATTCACTGCTTCATGGCCTGACACTGTGGAAGGGGTTGGCAGGAGGCGAACCAAGGTGGAAGTCTCTCTTCAAGTTTATGCCAAGGCCTCTGAGCTTAATGTGGGTGAGATGCTTAGGCCAGATCTGAGGGAGTTTTCTTACTGAAATTGCTTCTGGCTCTATGCTAATGCCAGGAGTGCCAGCCTTTGTTCTTCATGGCTTTTGGCTCTGAGAGAAATATATCAATTTCAAAGTTTGTTTTGTCTCCCTGCTCTGCACAAGCAATAATGGGGGAACTGAAAGGAGGAGACAAGCTGCAGTGAAGCTCTTGCTGGGGGTGGAGGGGTGGTTTATGCTTGTCTCAATGTGTTCCCTAGTGACTGGGGGTCCATCAGAAAAAGTTAGACACTCAGGCTGATCTTAAGTGGACACTCGAGGCCAGAGAGGGCTGAATCGCACTCTGTTGGGATCTCTCTGGACTTCCAGCTGCTTTGCCCTCTCTGCACCTCCCTCTTCACTCAGTTGCTCACAGAGCCCACCCCTGGGAATGGCTCTGCTTTGCTGGCTTTCTTGATTTGCAAAGCCAATAGGGCTGCAGGCATGGGGAATATCAGGATCCTGGCCCCAGGATGATTGATGGTGATGGGTGAGTCGCAAGTGTCTGCATACAGATGAGGACTTCTTAAAAGAAATTTATTGTAACTGTTTTAAAGTTTACCTTATCTCTCTATGGCTATGGAACTGCTAATAGGAAACAAAGCCTCAAAATTATCTGATACTGGGCTGAGAGATGGCTTAGCAGTTGAGGCACTTGCCTGTAAAACCTAACAATGTGAGTTCGATTCCCCAGTGCCCACGTAAAGCCAGATGCACAGAGTGGTGCATGCATCTGGAGTTGGTTTGCAGTGGCTGGAGGCCCTGGTGTACCCATTCTCTCTCTGTCTATCTCTCTTTTATCTCTCTCGGCTTGCAAATAAATAAATAAATAAATAAATAAATAAAATTATCTGATACTTAGATTCAGGAATACTCAATACTGAGTTTGTCAGAAAATTTCTAGTAATGTTCTAACCTATTTTCATATTTTAAAAAATATGCTTCAGAGAACATATAAGGAAAAAAGTTCTAAAATCAACAAATGGTAAAGCCTATATATGTATACTGGGTAACTATTATAAATCAAGTCTGATCTACTATTTTATCAAAAAAATTATTTCAAAGGGCTTCTTAATGACATAAAAAACCTAAACAAGTTTAAGTGGTTATGTTTAAAAGTAGAGTATTCTGAGATATTGTCTACCCCACAGAGACTAGCTGATACACCCATAATCCCATTGAGAAGGTCCCTCAATGGAAGGGGGATAAGGAAAAAATACATAAGGTAATATAAGAGAATGGGACCAACATGTGGTTTGTTTATACAGCAAAAATGTTTGTTTATTTATTTTTATTTTCAAGGTAGGATTTTGCTGTAGCCCAGGCTGATCTGGAATTCACTATGTAGTCTCAGGGTGGCCTTGAACTCATGGCCACCATGCCTGGCTAAAAGTGTTTTTTAATGAAAGCTTTTGTTGGTAGTTATAATGAGATAAACTGGATAAAAGAATAAAATGGAAAGGAAACTTTAAATGTTGTAAATGTTTGATTAATAAAAAAATAATAAAAGATTGTTACAGAGTGGTTACCTAGATTGTTAGGTAAAAAATGTGGATAAAAGTAAGAATAAGTTTAAATAGAAGGGCTAAAGATATCTATAGATATAATATACAAGAAGGAACAAATTTAAACAGTAAGAAAACTTTAATTATATATAAATCTGTATTTTCTCTCCTGCTTTTTGTTGTTGGAGACTCCTCTATCAGATAAGTTTTTATTTTATTTATTTTTCGAGGTAGGGTCTTACTCTAACCCAGGCTGACCTGGAATTCACTATGTAGTCTCAGGGTGGCCTCGAACTCATGGTGATCCTCCTACCTCTGTCTCCCAAATGCTGGGATTAAAGGTGTGTGCTACCACTCCTGGCTTTCAGATAAGTTTTTACTAGACAAAAAGACAAAATAGATAAACTGAGTCTTAAAGTGCTTGATCAGATTACAGACTTCTTGTGGTATCAAGATGACTACTTGACTTATCTAGGGCCTGCATCAGACTAACAAAGGATGATACTGGCTGGTTGCAGGATGTCATGGTATTCAGGTTGTGAATTTATGTCACCATGCCTTAATATATCAAGGTTAAAACTTTAACTCACTGTTGTTAATCTGTTCATTATAACAGTTGTGAAAGACCGATATTAGATTGCTCAATCAAGTTAGCTATGTTCCTCTGTCAGTCTTTTAACTACTGGAAAAACTGAATCTCAAGATTAAGGTTTGCTCATTGGTATTTAATTTTCTATATAAGGTTATTATGTCTAAAAACACTGTAACTTTAAGATGGTGCCTGTCTTGTTTATGCTGGTTTTGCTGGGTGATTATCACTGAGGTTATCATCTGCTGCAGTCAGCTTTCTCGTTGCTGTGATAAAGAACCTAACCAAAAGGTAGCTTGTGGAAGAATGGGTTTATTTTGGCTTACAGACTAGAGGGGAAGCTCCATGATGGCAGGGAAAATGATGGCATGAGCAGAGGGCAGATATTACTTCTGCCATAGCACTGCAAACAGGAGCAGGAAGGTGTGCCAAAAACTGGCAAGGGAAAGCTGGCTATAACCCCCATAAGCCCACCCCCAACAACACACCTCCAACAAGGCTCCAGTTCCAAAACTGCCATCAGCTGGGGATTAAGCATTCAGATCACATATGTTTGTGAGGGACACCTGGATCAAACCATCACATCATCTAAGTCTTATAAAAAGTGACTTAGTCATTGTGACTTTGTTCTTAGAAAAACTGAGGAAACCCCTATGTCCTAAGAAAACCTGCTATGTACAAATAATGTTGGTGTAGTTTTTCTAAGCTTTATATATTCTAGAAGTCATAAATATTGTTTTGTACTATTAAAATGACTCAATGGTTGAAGGTGCTTGCTTACAAAATTACTTTGTCTGTCAAAATGTCTCTAATGTATTTTAAAAATCAGACTGGTTCAGTTCAACAATGACCAGAATTTGCTTTATTCTTAAGCTGTGTATAATCAGTCTCAGTCAAGGTTTTACTTCATTGTTTAATTTTTGGTATCTCAAGTTCATTGCTTATATATATGTTGATTATTAAGACATGTTCCCTACTCTAGGATACAACTTCATATTCAAATGATCTTCATTGAAGAAAAATCTTAAACTCTGCTGTTCTGCTTCCAGATTTTTTGGGGTAATTGATACCTACATAGGTATATAGACTATCCAAAGTTGTTTTCAAACACAGATGCTAAGATTTTATACTCTCTTGTCTTTTCCTGACATACAATGTCTAGATCAAATTAATTTATTTAAAGTTGTTGGTAAAAGATTATTTCCAGGGGCTGCTAACATGTTCTGCCTGTACTCATAACTGACAGATACTTAAAGGGATAAAATATGTCTGCTTTCTGTTTTCCAAATATGCCTTTGTTATCATCTAACAACTAAACTTAAATGTTGATCAGAATGATTTTGAACTTCTGTGTAATTCTTTAACTAGATAAGTTTTGTTAACCTGATTATGTTCTGTACCTATTTAAATCTGTTTTGCTAAACAGATGTGCACAAGCTCTCTGAGTGATTAATAACCATATGCAGAAGCCAAAGTTGATCGGAAACATTGGAGTTAAAAAGGACAACCAATATTTTGGTTTCTGCTCCCAGGTCAAAAGGCCACAGGAGGGGCTGGAAAGATGGCTTAGCAGTTAAGGCAAAAAGCAGTTAAGGTCCCGCAAAGCAGAAGGACCTAAGTTTGATTTCCCAGTATCCATGTAAAAAGCCAGATGCACAAGGTGGCACATGTGTCTGAAGTTCGTTTGCAGTGGCTGGAGGCCCTGTTAGGCCCATTCTCTCTCTGCTGCTGCTTCTTTCTCTCTCTTACTCTGTCTCAAATAACTAAATGAATAAATAAATAAAACATTAAAAGAAAAAGGCTACAGGAGAAAACAAGGCACTTCTAGCTTCTAGCCTCTGGCAAGTTACCTGTCTTCTTGATCAGGGAGGACAGGAAGACCCAGAGATGGACTCCAAACCTATATATCTATCACAATAAATGCTTCCAAAGGAAGCTGTACGGTCAACATGGCCTTGACTTATCCTAGCAGATAACACAATGCTGAGAGTCATAAAGCTTTTCACAGGTCTCCAAGAGTCTCTCCACAGAGCCATTAATGACCTCTGAAAATACAATACATTATTATTTTTGGCTGCCCACATAGTCTTAAACACCCAGTAAAGGAATATAACCGCAAGTATTATAATATAAACAAAGATTCAGACGAATAGGCTCCCCTGTCTGATGCTGGCTTATAATACTAAGCTCTTACATTAACTCATGCTTTCTGCCTCTGCTTGGCCCTGATTAGTCAGCCACTGTTTGCCTTTAAATAAAAAAATCCAGAAATTGTTCCCACTGGTTATGTTTCCCTGATGGTTATTGATTTTGTATTTGGTTCAGTCTCACTTTCTTATACATTATTATAATAGAAATGCTCACTCTGTGTCTATTGTTAAAATATGTAACTTGTTTGGATTTTATAGGATTTACAGTAATCAGACAGTCCTAAATCTCAGATAAGACTTGGGACTTTAAGCAATCTTAAAGTTAGTAAAGGTTATGGGGACCTTTAAAGTTAGACAAAATATATTTTACATTGTGAGATGGCCATGAGTCTATGGGAGCCATAGAAAAAAATGTAATGATTTAAATGTGTGGCCACATAAGAATCAGGCTTAAATATCAAGTTTCCAATGGGTAAAGAAACCCCTACCAAAGAAGAGGTAGGTATATCACTGGGGGCAGATCTTAAAGTCCAACTCTAAGGTGTGTTTGAGGCAAATCTGGAGTCAAGCCCTAAGATGTAAAAACAACTTGGAGCTCTGGCTGTTCTTGCTTGCTGAGGTTAATGCTGTTGGTTGATGATGTCTCTTTGTTTAGATTTATTAAGGTGAGTCAGATTCTTTTACCATTGATGATGTTCCCTGAAAATTTGTAACACAAGGGAACCCATATACCCCTAGGTAATTGGGCCCATACCTATCAGCCAAGAGATGTAGTATAGATTCATCACACCAGAGTCAAGAGAACAACATCTTCAGTAGATTGTGACAGCTGACAAGTTACCAGGGACCCAGAAAGTCCCCCCAGGGTCAAGCTCCGGAGGACACATGCTCCTGACAAGGAGACAGTAGTCCTGCTCTAATCACAATTCTGGAAGCTGACTGGTCCACACATAGTAGAAGCCTGGGGAATTTGACACAGGATACCAGGGAAAATGGAAACAGTTGCTGTGCCTGGTTGGAAAATTTACCTGCTTCTTATAACAGCTTGTGCCCTATTAAGTGCTAGAAGTCAGCTGCAATTCTTTTAGAGATTACAACTATTGAGATTGGGCCAGGTGATCTGCATTGGGACAGCAGGAAGAATATAGACTCTGAAGTAAGGGACCTGAATGTTAAAGTTTTCCTGCTCTTCAAAGTTGGCTTTTTCCCCCCTGAATTAACTAGTTGGTAGCCCACCTGGTACTATGGAGTATAACAAATGCAGGAAAGAGGGTCATTGCATTTGCAATGTGGTTTTGTTTTTTGGAAATGGCCATGACATTGTGAAGCAGGCTTGTTGGATTACTTGTGTAGAGGCCCGATGGATGAACTGTGGGTTGCAGTGAGACCCATTGAAGATGCCAGGATTATGGGATGGCTGCCAAAGAGAACCGACTACACTGGATGTAATTTTCTGGGACTGTGAGTAACCTGGTTGGAGGGGCAGAATTGGAACTCCAGAGACTTGTCACTGGTTAGAATTATCGGACTTGGAGACTTGTCATTATTTAGAGTTGTCAGACTTGGAGTTACAGAATTTGATGTTTGCCTTGTTTTAAAACTTGTATTGGTGCAATCTTTCTTATGCCCAATGTTATTTTTTTGCAGTGTGAATGTTATTCTGTGCCATTTTGGCTTTTTTTTTTTTTTTTTTGGTGTTATGGCTCAGTTAAAAGATCTTGCCGGGCATGGTGGCGCATGCCTTGAATCCCAGCACTTGGGAGGCAGAGGTAGGAGGATTACCGTGAGTTCAAGGCCACCCTGAGACTACATAGTGAATTCCAGGTCAGCCTGGACTAGAGCGAGACCCTACATCAAAAAACAAAAAACAAAAAACAAAAAAAAAATGATCTTGAACTATGGGAATCTTTGAACAGCATTAGGATTGATAAAATTCATGGGGACTTTTTATTTTTTATTTTTTTTGGTTTTTTTGGTTTCTTAGGGTGGCCTTGAACTCATGGCAATCCTCCTATCTCTGCCTCCCTAGTGCTGGGATTAAAGGCGTGTGCCACCACGCCTGGCCTCATGGGGACTTTTAAAGTTGAACTGAACACATTGCATTTTACATCATGTATGGTTATCAGTTTATTGGGACCAGGGGCAGAATGTTGTGGTTGGATTAGGTGTCTCCCATAAAATTATGTGTTTTGAATGCTTGATCCCCAACTGATGGAAACTTTGGAATTGGAACCTTGTTGGGGGTGTTATAGCCAGGTTCCCCTTGCCAGTGTTTGGCACACGCTCCTGCTACTGTTGTCCACCTGATGTTGGCCAGGAGGTTATGTCTAGCCTCTGCTCATGCCATCATTTCCCCTGCCATCATGGAACTTCCCCTCAAGTCTGTAAGTCAAAACAAACCCTTTATTCCATAAGCTGCTTTTGGTTAGATTTTTTTCTGCCAGCAACAAGAAATCTGATTGTAACAATAGTATTTACAATAAACAAACAAAAAACATTAAAAGGGGGAAATGTGTTAGAAAAAAATTAAAAGTAAACCAGACCCAGATGATAATTTTTTTTTTTTGGTTTTTCGAGGTAGGGTCTCGCTCTAGTCCAGGCTGACCTGGAATTCACTATGTAGTCTCAGGGTGGCCTTGAACTCATGGCAATCCTCCTACCTCTGCCTCCTGAGTGCTGGGATTAAAGGCGTGCACCACCACGCCCGGCTCAGATGGTAATTTAAAACAGTTTCTATTGCACAAGCTTTACCAGGGAGACAGCATGACCCCGAGCCTCCTCCCTGTCTATGCAGCTGACCCTGCATGTATCTGGTTAGTGCAGCCATAGGCACAAACACCCCTGAACAAACAGCTTTCTGTTCTACATTTGTACTTTCTTATCACTGACTTATTGCTAAGGAATTTTCTGTTTGTGCCCTAAAATCACACGACCTTAGAAACTTGTAACCCACCAATAGTGTAAAGAATTCAAGATGATGTCATCTGCCTGACATACTATCTATAAACCTCTAAGCTATCAGAGTTCAATACTCAGGCTTTGGAAGTTACTCCCCTGAGTCCATGTTGACATGAATAAATTTCTGATTTTCCACTCTGTCTCTAGTGCCACGTCTGTGTGACTCAGTTTCCTGTAACAACAATAACTTTAGCATTCAGCCAGACCTGGGAGTCTCCTGACTTCATGCCCAGTGTTCCACTGCTAGCAAAACAGTTCCTCAGGTCTCTGCTAGACCAATGTCACTGTCCTCCATGTGGAGGAAGAAAAACAAGCATATTGTAGGTCACTTGACCATCACTGCCAGCTTGCTATGTTGTTCCTTCATTTCACCCGGTTGATGAGGGAAAGGTTCCACCCTAGGGGACAGATGAGGTTGGTGATAGTTTATTGTCACATCTGCTTGCGGTCCAGAGGAGGATATTGCACATCCTGACTTTCACATGGGGCTTGTGCTGGGAAACTGCGCAGCCAGGACCTATGGGAGGCAGGCTTTGGAGTGTCGGGATGGTGCCAGGCCTGGTTACCTGCCGGAGGGTGTGGTGACTAGCAGATTGACTTGTCCTGCAGATTGGGCAGAGAACAGAAGGCTGCTGCTCAGGGATAAGCAGGAACCCTGCCTGGTCTTAATGGTCAGTTTGGCTGGGGATCTTCTTAGCAGTCGGGGAGAGGATCAGCCCCTGTCTGATTTGGTCAGATGTCAACACATTCCAGGCTGTCTTGATTCTACCAGCTGTCAAGGCAGCGTGTCATCCTGAGGTCCAATACACATGTCCTTTCTGTGTTTTTATTCTCCGCATATATCTTTCCACTTTTTGGAAGTTGTGGTGATAGATTGTGTGTATATTTTAATGTCATGATATGGGAGAGAGAGAGAGAGAGAGAGAGAGAGAGAGAGAGAGAGAGAGAGAGAACACTCGAGGGTTTCCAGCCACTGCAAACAAACTCCAGATGCCTGCACTACATGTACATCTGGCTTTATGTGGGTACTGGGGAATTGAACCAGGGTTGTATGCATTGCAGACAAGCACCTTACCGCCAAGTCACTTCTCCAGCCCTATTATTTAAATTTTTTATTCTTGGATACTTACTTGATCAAATAATTATAAGACATTACTAGCACTAACAATGATCCGGGCACAGGCCTAAACCCAAGGAACACAAAGCTTAATAAAGTGAAATCTCTGCCCTCATAGGTTTGTTTTCATGGGGGAGACAGAAATGGTATCTAGAGTCTTAGAGATTAAAAGAATGTTGCTCTCTAAGCAATACCTATGCAAAGGGAGAGATGTGTGTCAGCTAATGTAGAAGTCCCCCGAGAGGGTCAACTGAGGTTCCATTGGTCAGAGAAGACTTCTTTGAAGAAGTGAGGCATGCATGAAATCTTCCAAGGTGAATGGGAGTTGCCATTATATGGTGAATTGTGACACATCTCTTAGTATCCCTGCCTCTGTGTGACCCTCTTCCACACTGATTCTGGGTGTGGCCATCAGCACATATGATGCAAACAGGTGCTTGGGATGTATTTGTATGTTGGCACTTGCCTTCTTGGAAGTCAGCTGCTGTGTAGGAAGTCTGAGTGAGTCACGTGGAGAACAGAGCTATTTTAGTTTACACTAGTCACCATTGTAGGTCAGCTTCCAGGTAACCTGATATATGACCCCAAAACATGTGTGTTTCCAGGTGATGCTCCATAGCAATGAGGGCTGGGGATGTGTCTCAGTTGATAGTGTGCTTGCCTAGCATACATAAAGCCTTGGGTTCAATCCCCAGCATGGCCTAAACCAGGTATGGTGGTGCACATCTGTAATCCCAGCACTTTAGGAGGTGGCAGCAGTAGGATCAGAGGTTCAAGATCATCCTTGGCTACAGAATGAATTTGAAGCCAGTTTTGAATCCATGAAACCCTGCCTCAAATTAAAAAGAAAGAAAGAAAGAAAGAACTACTTCAGATTAATCATCGTTGGTTCAAAAACCTAGACACAAATTCTCATATATTCCTTCATTAGGAATGAAAGTCTATGTTCTCTCTCTCTCTCTCTCTCTCTCTCTCTCTCTCTCTCTCTCTCTCTCTCTCTCTCTCTCGACAGGGTTTCATGTAGCCTATACTGGCCTTGAACCAATATGTAGCTGAGGATGCTCTTAAACTTCTGATCCTGTTGCCTTTCTGGTTTCTTTCTCTTTTCTCTTCTCTCTCTGGTGCTCTCATGTGTGTGTGGAATTGCCCAGTAGAGGAATAGTGGGTCAGTTGGTAGGTCTATTTTCATCTTTTTCAGGAGTCTCCACACTGATTTCCACAGTGCTTGTACAAGTTTGCATCCCCACCAGCAGTGAATAGGGTGCCTTCCCCCACCCATCCTCTCCAACATTGGTTGTTAGTATTTTTAATGATTGCCATCCTAGCTGGAGTAAGCTGGAATTTCACAGTTGTTTTAATTTGCATTTCCCTGATTAAGGATGTTGAACATTTTCTTAAGTGAGTATTAGCCATTTCTACTTCCTCCTTTGTGAATTCCCTCTTCTGTTCACCGTTCCATTTTTTTGAGTGGATTGTTTGATTTTTTATTACTTAATTGCTTAGTTTTTTTGTAGATTCTAGATATTAGGCTTCTGTCGTGGTGTACTGGTGAAGATGTTCTCCCATCTGATGGGGGTCTGTAGGCTCTGTGTAGGATGTGTTTTTCTGTACAAAAGCCTTTTAGCTTGATGTCATTTCATTCTTTAAAAAATATTTTATTTAATCTGGGCGTGGTGGCGCATGCCTTTAATCCCAGAACTTGGGAGGCAGAGGTAGGAGGATCACCATGAGTTCGAGGCCACCCTGAGACTACATAGTGAATTCCAGGTCAGCCTAAACTATAGTGAGACCCTATCTCAAAAAACCAAAAAAAATTTATTTATTTATTTATTTGCAGAGAGAGAGAGAGAGAGAGAGAGAGAGAGAGAGAGAGAGAGAGAGAGAATGGGTGCACTAGGGCCACTAGCCACTGCTAACCAACCCCAGATACATGCAGCACTATGTATCTGGCTTTATGTGGAATTACTGGGGAATTGAACTGGGGTTGTTAGGCTCTGCAGGCAAGTGCCTTAAATGCTGAGCAATCTCTCCAGCCCTCACCTCACTCTTTCTTCCTTACTCACCAAATGATATTAACTCTATGTGTTGCTGATGGGAGGTGCTCTCTACCACACTGTGATGTAGCTGGAAGGTCCTCCTTAGATGCTGACCACACGGGGTCATGATCTCCTACTTCAGCTTCCATCATTGTAAGCAAAATAAGCCCATCCCCTTCTTTCCTTTTTCTACTTTTTTTCTCTTCTGAGTTCTACATTTAAGATTTGCCTTAAATTCACTACATGCAGGCTGACCTTGAACTCTTGATCCTTTTGATTTACCTCTTGAGTACTGGAATTATAGGTGTGTGCCACCCTCCTGTGCTTGGCTAAATTCTTTTCATTATGAATTACCTAGCCTCAGGTATTTTGCTATAGCAACACAAAATAGATTGGTCTGGCTAATAAATGGGACTGGGGAGATGGCTCAGTGGGTAAGAGCACTCGTTATACAAACATGAGGACATGAGTTCAATCCTTAGCACATGAAAACTGGGCATGGCCATGTATGGCTATAATCCCAGTGGTGAGGTGGGGGGCAGAGGCAGGGCAATCACTGTAGGGCTCACTGGTCAGCCAACATGCCTGACCTCCAGACTCAATGAGACTCTGTCTCAAGGAAATGAGGAGTAAGAGAGAGATCAAGGAGGATGATTCCTGATGTCCTCTGGTCTCTGCACATGCACACAGACATGCAGACATCACACACATACACACACACAGAAAGAGAGAAGATGGTGCTTAATGGATCTGTAGATTGTCTAAGGGATCTGGAGAGAGAATGCTGATCGTGGCACTTGGATGCTTCTAGCTGGCATGTAGGAGATGAACTACATAGGCCCTGTCAGTTTGTTGCCTTGGGAAATGAAGGTAGTTCCTGTTCCCAGGCCGCCTGGAAGGACCTGGCTTCTCAGAGTAAGAGCTGGCTCACAGAGAAGGTTAAACCAAGGTTAGACTTTTGTTAAGCAGGGTTAAGTAGAGGGCAGTTCAGCAGGAGTGTCCAGGCACATTGAAGATGTGGGTAGTAGCTGAGATGGACTCATGTAGGTGGTGCTCGGCACACAGATGGACCTGAATTATATTCACAGAGGACCTTTGAAGTTTTAGAGAATATTGTATTGGTTAAAACTCCAGCAGCTTGGACTAAAAGAGGTCTGAAATAGTTCAAAAGGAGTCTCTTGGCTGTGGGCAGGAAGTGGGTCCAAGCACACACAGGCTTTTCCTCAGGGAAAAAGAAGGGCTGCTCAGAGGCCAGAGCCCAGAGGGAATGGCTAAGAGCCCACCAGCACCGGGCCTCTCCAGTCACACTGCCTCTGAGTGCTGACCCCACGTGCATGGCTTTGGGCCAGAGACAGCTAAGTGCCTCCCGTTTCTCTCCACTTTACTGGAAGCATCTATTAAGTAGTTCCCATCCCTGCACACTAGGCGTGTGGGGAGCAGATGACTCCTCTTTCTAGCTCATGGTCTCTTTATATTTTATTTATTTATTTGCAAGGAGAGAGAGAGAGGGAGGAAGGGAGAGAGAGGGAATGAGAATATGAGAGAATAGGCACGCCATGGCCTCCAGCCACTGCAAACAAACACCAGACACGTGCACAGCTTTGTGCGTCCAGCTGTTATGTGGGCGCTCAACACCTTAACCACTGAGTCATCTCTCCAGCCCAGTTCATGTTCTCTTAATCAAGAGGAGCCCCTCCTGAGGAGTGGACCCAAAGAGACAGCCTCATGCAGACCAGCTGTATATCATGAGCTTTTGGTCTTGGAGCCCGATGTCATGATTGGCTATACAGTGGGTGTTTGTGGAGGGGCAGGTCTAATGCACACACAGGAAGCCCTGCATCTTAAGAAGCAGACTGCGGTCAGACACTACACTGATGGCCTCCTAGTACCAGGGCTTGGCCACAGAATAGGTTTTGGCCCATGGGAGTCTGTAAGCATGAGACGAGCAGAGACATCCCAAGTGCTGCCCACTGGGGCTTGCTTCTTGAACCCCGCTACCTCATGAAGAAGCCTGAGTTAGTCACATAGAAAGACTGCAGAGCTCTAACTCACGGCCCTATCTGATTGCAAGACACTGCACGAACTACTCTGAAATCACTCATCCAGCTCCCCTGTCAGCTGGTGAGTGAGCTGAGCCAACCTCATGTGGGACAGACAGAGTGAGTCATCCAGCTGATCCTGGGCCATGCTACAGACCCACAGAATCACGGCTTTGATTGCTAGTTATGGCTGTTTTTTTTTTTTTAAACATGGCAATGTTAACCAGCTGAGGAGATGGGAGGGGATTTAAGGCAACATGAAAAAAGTCAGAATTAAAGCGGAGCGGAGGGGAGGAGTGTGTCAAGGAAGCCCTTGTCTATTTGGACATGGCAACTAGCATGTAGGGCATAAAATAGCTAGATAGTTTTGCGACAAGGCCTCTCTGTGTAGACCAGGCTGGCCTCAAATTCTTGACCTCCCTGCCTCTGTCTCTGCAGTGCTGGGGTCATGGGTGTGTTCTTTAGGAAGGTCCCCCTGAGGGAAGCATGGGGCGGGGGTGAGGCTAGAGGCCTGCATAGACTGTCTCCTGTCAAGTGTCCATTTGCTCTTTTAGTCTGCCCAGAATGGAAGTTGGAGAGGTGCGTGTGCCGGAGATGCAGAAAGGAGGAGGGTGGTGTGAGAGGCATTTGTCTAAGGTGAGGATCCATGTCTGTGTTGTCCATTGCTGTGAGGCTCCAGGTCCTGGTACAAGGTGAGTGTGTGTGTCTGGAAGAGGACACTCTCTGGACAGGACCCTAAAGAGCACTGATGGGGACAGCAGCAGCAAGAAAGTCTAAGAGAAACAGGTCCCAGGAGTGACACTGCACAAGCTACTTTTCAATGAGGAAGTGTTTGGTGGTGTGACGTAAGGACATAAGTGCAGCAGTAGATTTGGCAACAAGGAGATTTGAAAACCTGATGAGGGGGCTGGAGAGATGGCTCAGCAGTTAAGGTGTTTGCCTGCAAAGCAGAAGGACCTGAATTTGATTCTCCAGGACCCACGTAAAGCCAGATGCACAAGGTGGTGCATGTGTGGCTGGAGGCCCTGGTGCCCTCATTCCCTCTCTGTGTCTGCCTTTCTCTCTCTCTCTCTCCAGTAAATAAATAAAATTTAAAAAAATATTAAAAAAAAGAAAACCTAATGAGGAATTTTCCAGAAGAGAGTGAGAATTGAAGCCTGAGGTCATTGTTCCAAAATTGTTATAATTTTATTATAATTGAGCTATTGTTTATTATTTAGTATAGTGTATGATAAATAATTTATCATAGTATTATAATAATGAATTATTGTTCTTAGTATAAAATTATTATTTAGGTATGACAAAACAAAGAATCAGACATGGCCACCATTGAAAAAAGACTATTATACTCACAGGTCTCTCACCAGAGGTGGTGTTCCTCCTTGGGTTAGGGGACACTGGGAATCACTAGGTCTGTCAGCAGATGCAAAGGAAGTTGGGAGCCAGTCAGGAACCTGAGTTATGGTTTTTGAGGGAAAGAATGAGCAAAGCAGGTATGATGGTTAAGTTTTGTTGTCAATTTAACCTGTTAGCAATCTACAGTAATCTTGAGTGTTGTGTAACAGATTTCCTCTGAATTGAAGAAAGAAAGGAAGCTCAGGGGATTCAGGAAGTCATGTTAGCTAGAAACAAACATCCCTTCCTGGGAGGGCAATGCTGGAAGGAAATTCCAAAGACTCAGGAAGTCAACAAGTCTGGTAAAGGATTGCAAGACCCCACCCTAAGGCTATATAAAGGGGAAGGAAATCTCTTTCTCCTGCTGCCTGCTTGTTGTTTACTGGTGTGTGTGTGTGTGTGTGTGTGTGTGTGTGTGTGTGTGTGTTGTTGGTGATGGCTTCTCTCTCTCTTTCTCTGCTTGGACCTGTGAAAGGGAACCAGCCTCTTTTGCCATTATGGAACTTCCCCTGGATCTGTAACTTCAATAAATCTCTTCCTCCCATAACTGTGCCTGGTTTGCTGGTTAATCCCAGTGGTGTGTGGCTATGACTGCAGGAGCTGAGGTTGTCTAGTTTAAAGAATGCAATGGGTTTTGTGAGGCATAGCACAGTTTAGTTGTCTAATAGTGGGTCCTGGGGTGATTAGGGCTGGTGATTGCAGCCCAGAGTGACTCTACAAAAAACAGACTGAGAACAGCTGAACTCAGCCAAGCCAAAACCCTGAGGTAGAGGCTAACAGTCCAAGAAGCCCACAGCCCATATCCTCAAGGATCTTTGCCAGAGCCTATAAAGGGACTTGTTGGGGTATGAGCTCTGGATTGGTTGGGCTAGAGAGCTGATTCTATCTCTAGGAATGGGCTAACCATGTCAAAAGCATCAAAACACAGACAGTAATTAAGAGAGGGTTAGTCAGGTATTGGCTTGAGGAGTGGGTATGAAGATAGGGTTGAGGCTGTATAGAGGGACCATGTCTGTGGAGGCTGTTGATGAACACCCACAGGGTGGCTGGGGTGGGGGGTAGGGAGGTGGTGTGGTGACTGTCACAGTACAGGTGCCAAGAGACAGGTCAGGTCTTCTGGGAAAGCTAGGACAGGTCTTCTGGTAAGAGTTTCCCTAGGTCTGTTTGCTGGTCAAAGGCTCTGGCAAAGATTCTTAAGGATACGGGCTATGGGCTGCTCAGACTGTCATTCTCAACCTCAGGGTTTTGGCTTGGCTGAGTTCAGCTGTTCTCAGTCTGCCTCAAAACAGGGAGGGAGACCAGAGAGGGTGAGAATAGCTGCTGAGTCCTGGTTCACTCTCCCATGTAGGGAAAATGAATTAGCAGATTTTTTTTGCAGCCATGCTGCAGAATGAGAGACTCATCTTTGTGGAATGCAAATAGTTATCTTTAAAACATTAAAAAAATTTTTTTGGGGGGGAGAAATATCAAGATTCCACAGCAATCAGTCTATGTCTGCCTTGACTTTCCATTGCTATCTCTTGTACAACTGCTTTGTAGGCAAGCTGGTGCCTCCTGATTTACATGTTCACGATGCCCTCATCTCCCTGGGAAGAGACAAGGCTGACCTAACGCCCCTTGCCAGCTGGCTTCAGCCAGTAGGATGCAGCATGCAGATGCAGCATCCTACAGCAGTTTGGGCCCTGCTGGGTCAAGGCAGATTCAATACTCAGACAGGAAACATGAGCGAAGCAGGAAATATTTTCTTTATGTTGGAGGCAGAATCTGCTTATTTTCTGGAAAACAGAAAAGATAATGTTTATGGATGTGTTGTAGTTACCTTCTTGTTGCTGGGATAAAGCACCTGACCAAAAATAGCTGATGGGGGAATTTTTTTTTTTTTTTGGCTTACGGTCTCCAGGGGAAGCTTCATTCATGATGACAGGGGACAGCATGGCATGAGCAGAGGCTGGACATCACCTCTGTCACAGCAGGTGGAAACAGCAGCAGGAGAGTGAGCCAACTCACACTGGCAAGCTAGGGGCTAATAAACCTCAAGGTCCACTCCCAGCAACACACCTCCTGCAGCAAGACTCCACCTCCAATTGCCACCAGCTGGGGATCAAGCATTCAGAACACATGCGTTTATGGGGGGGTATTTGATCCAAATGACCACAAAGTTGCTTCTTTCCAAGGTGCACTGTGTAGAACATGAGTTTCCATTTCTCTAAGTGACAGTATGCAAAGCAGCCCAAGAGCCTCCTAGCCCAACATTGATTCTGTAATTAGAATCTAGTATGAGGTTGTTGTAGTCTACTTTCTCATTGCTGCACAGAAAGAACCTGAACAAAAGCAGCATGTGGAGGAATGGGTTTATTTTGGCTTACCGACTCAAGGGGAAGATCCATGGTGGCAGAGAAAGCAACAGCATGAGCAGAGGATGGACATCACTTCCTGGCCAATATCAGGTGGACAACAGCAGCAGGACAGTGCCAAACAACATACCTCCAATAAAGTTCTAATACCCAAACTGCCATCAGTTGAGGATTGCATTCAGAATACATTCATTTTTGGGGATACCTGGAACAAACCATGACAGAGGTCTTTTTTTTTTTTTTTTGTGGTGCTGAGGACCCGAACCCAGGGCCTTGTGCTTGCTAGGCAAGCGCTCATTCACTGAGCTAAATCCCCAACCCCAAGGTCTTTCTTTTCTCCTCCCCTTCCCTCCCCTCCTCCCCTCCTCTCTCCTCTCCTCCTCTCCCTTCCTCTCTCCTTTTCTCCACGCCCCTCTCCTTCCCTTCCTCCTTTTTTTTCTCTCTTTCTCCCCTAAGGTAGGGTCTCACGCTAGTCCAGACTGACCTGGAATTCACTATGTAGTCTCAGGGTGGCCTTGAACTCATGGTGATCCTCCTACCTCTGCCTCCCCAGTGCTGGGATTAAAGGCGTGTATCACCACGCCCGGCCCCCTTCCTTCTCTCTTCTCTCTCTTTTTTCCTTGGTGTGGAACTTGAGCACCCTAGAGCATCAAGTCCTTGAGGCAGCCCTGCTTGGGGGGGGGGTGTCAGAATGCTGCAGGGTGGGGTATCAGGAAGAAGGGCTGGGGTATAGTTTGTGTCACCAAGGATGAAGTAGGCATTTCAGGAATTTGGAGGGGACAAATACATCCAGACCGTAGTAAAGGAGGTGCCAAAAATCTCAATAACAAGATGAACAATATTTATTCTTACTATTTTTAAATACTTTAATATATTTACTTGATCTTTTTGTCTAGTGAGAAAATCTATCAATAACATATTTATTTAAGAGAGAGAATGGGCACAACAGGGCCTCCAGCCACTGCAAATGAACTCCAGACACATGGGCCACCTTATACATCTGACTTTACTTGGGTACTGGGGAATTGAACTCAGATCCTTCTGCTTTATAGGCAAGTGCCTTAACCACTGAGCCATCTCCTCATTCTCTATTCTTATTATTTTTTACTTTACTGTAGCTCTCTCTCTATTTGCATGTGCATAGTATGTGTGCTGTGTGGTATATGCACATGTATGTGTTGATATGGAGCCCTGTGCCCTCACCTGTGGTGGCTGGAGAAGGACATCCAGTATCCCCCTGCCTCACTCACTCACCTGTTTTCCTTGTGAGAGTCTCAACAGTCCTCTGGTTTTCACTTTTCCAGAGGACTGGGGTTACAGATGTATGTGGTCATGCCCAGTGGTTTAGGTGGGTTCTGGAGATTTGAACTTGGGTGGTTTAAGGCCCCCTCAGGCCCTCATGCTTGAGTAGGAAGTGCACTTAACCACTGAACCATCTCTACAGCATATGTATATATATGTATATATATATATATATAGCAGTTAATTGAAAAATATTTATTTTTATTTGCAAGCAAGGACAAAGAGACAGAGACAGAGACAGAGAGAATGAGCACGCCAGGGCCTCTAGCCGCTGCAAACAAACCAGCATGCGCCTGGGCATCTGGCTTTACACAGGTTCCAGGGAATCAAACCTGGGTTGTTAGGCTCTGCAGGGAAGCACCTTAACTGCTGCACCGTATCTCCAGCCCCTACAGTTAATTTTTTAAACATTTATTTTGCTCTGATACAAAAGGATACCTACAAACAAAATATTACATATGACCTATTTTTGCTCTTATGTTCTGACAACTTGGTAACAGCTTCAACTGCACAATCTATACAGTGAACACTGGTCATAGGTGAACTATAAGGTGAAGTAGAATACTGACAATATGCTGTACAATAAGCCTCAGCAGTTGGTGCTGTGGACCATTTCTACCAAAAGGAAAATCCGCATCTGCACAGAGACTTTTTACCACCTGGGCAGACGGAGGGGGCAGGGCTTCTTCAACCCTTGGTGAGCCTCCACTGTGGCTGTCTTTTTGGTCCAAAATTAAGAAGACTGGCTTAGGTAATTGTAAAGTGGTAGAACACCACACTTTCAATATAATCCCTTGCCAAAAATAAAATCAATTGCAGTTTTAAAAGACCATCAGTCCTTTGTCCACTGTGAGAGCCCTGCCGTCTCCGGGCCTTTAAGCGGTGAAGGCTATCAATAAGGAAACCAAGCCAGCATCTAGGTCTTGCAAAGTCACCATGTTTCTCTTTGCCAAAGCAAACTAGAAATGTACAAATTCATTGATGAGCCTCAATGATAACATCAACTGATAGCCTTTATTTTATCAGGACCTCTGCCTTGTGGGAATAGATTGTGGATAACACATGTCCCACTTTGAACAGAACATATTGCTTAGTTTAAACGTTCATTCTTTTTAGCCACAAAAGCTAATCCTGGGCTGTGATAGGTGTGCATTCATCTCTCAATGGTCTACTCAGAAATGGTAAATTACTGCTTTTTTCTTTTTTTTTAAATAAAAAAGCAATTGAAATAAAAAGCATTTTTTAAACATAAAGCAATTCAAAAAATTGAAAAGCAATTTTTAGGTAAATAATAAAAAATAAAAATAAAAATCAATCCTGGCATTCGCATAAATATGTAAATGGAGTGATATGACCTTTAAGGAAGAGGTTAATAGAAAGACAGAATGAAGAGAATCCAAAGATGATCTATTAATTTCCTTCTTTATAAACATTTCTACATGTTCAAAAAATCATGCTATTTGAGGAAAACAAAAGAAAATAAATACATAAAACTAAAATATAAATAACGTTTGGGTTACTTGGCAAAATTAGCCCTTTTTATATTTTTTGAGACAGGGTCATTTGTGTAGCCCAGGTCAGCCTGGAACTCACTATGTATCCCAGAATGGCTTTGAACTTGTGGCAATCTTTCAATTTCAGCTTCCTAAATGCTGGAATTATTAAATGAGCCACCATGCCTTAAGATTTTTTTTAAGCTAGAAAACAAAGTAATGGGTTTCATTATGTAATTTTCATGTATATATGTATATATATACATACATGCATACATATACTTGTGCATATATATGTGATCATCCCATGATAAATAATATTTAATGGTAACATTTTGAAAAATCAAAATGAATGCAAAAAGCCTGAGGAATCAAATATTAATCTTGGAAACAGCCAGGCCTGGCTCAGCACTTCACATTCAGCTCCCTCTCATCACTCTCCCTGCAGCCCTGCCACTCTGTAAAAGCTATTGTCTTCCTCTTGAATGCAGCGTGAACTCTTCACACAGAAGGACAAAATAAACTTCCTTTGAATGGCTATGACGAACACAGACAACATCACACGGATTACCAATGTGCAGCTCCATGAAATTCACACACAGCCTCAGCCATGCCCAACATATTCAGGTTAGCCCAAGAAACTGAGGTGGCCAGCTCCTCACAGAGGCTAACCCTCACACTGACTTTCTTTTTCTTTTTCTTTTTATTGACATGAAACTCACTCTCCCCAAACGAGCCGTAAAGTGTATAATTTGCTGGTACTTTGTATATGCACAATATCAAGAAGCCACCATGTCTATCAAATTCCTAACCAGTTTCATCTTTAAAAAATATATTTGTACTTATTTGAGGGAGGGAGGGAGAGAGGGAGAGAGAGAGACAGAGAGAGAGACAGAGACAGAGAAGGAGCAAGAGAATATGGCAGGGCCTTCTGCCCCTGCAGACAAACTCCAGATACATGTGCCACTTTGTGCATGTGGTTGTATGTGGCTGTCAGGCTTTTCAAGGAAGCACCTTTAACCACTGAGGCATCTCTCCAGCCCCCAGTTTCATCTTTCTAAACTGGAACTGTATCTATTAGACAGTCACTTCCCATTCTCCCTCGGCTAACCTCTGGCAGCCACCAATTTGCTTCCGAACTCCAGAGATTTACTGATTCTGAATATTTCCTATAAATGGAATGATAATCCATGATTTTAAAAATCAAACTCTTAACATGATGTTTTCAAGGCTTAGCTGTGTTGCAGCATGTGTCGGGTCTTTATTTCTCATGTCTGAATATTATCCTGTTGTATGCATATGCTACATTATAGTTATTCATTTATCTGTTGATGAATACAAGTTGTGTCCACATTTTGGCTTCTTGTGAGTAGTGTTGCAAACACTCCTATGCAAAGGGTGTTTGAGTAGTTCTTTCCAAGTCTTTTTTTTTTTCGAGTTAGGGTCTCACTCTAGCCCAGGCTGACCTGGAATTCACTATGTAGCCTCAGGGTGGCCTTGAACTCATGGTGATCCTCCTACCCCTGCCTCCCGAGTGCTGGGATTAAAGGCGTACGCTACCACGCCCGGCTCAAGGGTCGTTTATTTTCAGATAACGTTGGGAAGTCCCTAGTGGGACTCTGGGCCACACTGGCCCTCTTGTCCCTGTTTTTCTTTTCTTGCATCATGCTGTGTCATTCCTGCAGGCTTACCTGTCCCCTCTCCCTCTCCCTGTGAAATCACACATGTCTGTAGGCTCAGCACAAAAGTCCACTCTTGGCACAAGTTTCCTTGGATCCTGTCCTGGCATCACTTTGCCCCCAAAACCTTTTCTTTTTTCTGTCTTTTTTTTCCAATTTGAAGCCTTTTGATCAACATGCTTTGGAGCAGTGGCCTCTTGGGTGGATACAGTCGCGAGGAGTCTATTTTAGTTTATCATGTATGATTTATAATCTTTCTCCTCAGTGGATCTTTTAAAGGGCGATGGCCTGGAATGGGGTGGAAGCCATGGATGGGAGGTCTGTATTGCACAGGATGAGGCAGGAGAGAAGCTCCTCACATCCCAGCACCCAGGCTTCTCCCGCCCATTTCTGTTTCTCACAGAGCATCTAACCGATAGTTTCAGCAGCCCTTCCTGTAGGTCTAGCATTCTCATTTTACAGAGGAAGACATGGAGACTTGCCCAACTCACAAAGGGTTGAAGTCGGTTCAGAGGTACATCTTCTGATGCTTCTGTCCACAGGTCCAGAAAGCCATGTTGACTTTGCATGGCAGAAACACTGCTGAGGTACTACTGGCCTGTGCTGAGTTGGGGACATGGTAGCCCACATGGTCCAGCTTTGCTATCTGGTCTCTGAGCATTCTAGTGACAAGGAACTCCAAGCATTGGTTCTGCACGATTTTCCTTCATTTTGTCCTCCTTGGGCTGCTTCCTTTCAGCTTGGGCTTGGATCTCCTCATCCCTTCCCGACAGGGAGCTTGGCTCTCAGTTGGAGGTGGGAGTCCTTCAGCCTAGCCACTGCAGCCTCACTGTCCCCTTGGATCTGAGGACATGTATTCTCTTACTCCTAAGGTGGTCCTATCCTCCTTTCTCCCCCCCTCAGCTCTTGGCTGGGTGTGCACCTGGGCAGGGTCTGCCATCTTTCAGATCTCAGCACCTTCCTCTGCGAACCAATCTGATATCTGCCCAGCCTGCCTCAGGGCTAGGAGTCAGGGCTGTATGTGGAGGCTGAACTCTGGGTCCTCTCACATGCTGGGTCCTCAGAGAATCAACCACCTGCCAAGGATATTTTCAGACACAACTTAATTGAATAAATCATCACAGGGTTGAAGCAGCACTGTGAGGCTCCTCAGAAGGCCTGGAGCTAGTTCCTGAGAAAACTGAGGTCATGGCAGGCCCTGTCTTTCCTCCCTGCCCATCAACCTCATCTCCAGACCATGGCTTCCTCATCTTCCAGAGCCAGCCCAGTGTCCCTGCTGTGGGAACAGCTTCCCACTTGCCTCTGCCTCTGAGCAGCCTCTCTCCATCTTCACAGCTGGCTGAACATTCCCCTTTCCTAAGCTCTACCTGGTACTGATCTTATCACACATACATACTTTCCTTGGCATGTGTGTTCCTGCCTCAAAATCCCCACAGAGGATGTGCAGCTTCCAGCAAAGGTCTGACTACGCCTTGCTCGTCATCTCTCTTCCCTCCAACCCATCCCCACCCCAGGCAGGAACTCAATTTGCAAAATACAATGACATGGGCTTTGGGTCAAGACCTAACAACAAGAAGAAACAGGGAGCTGCTCAGAGGCATCATCATAACAGAAAATAAGCTAAGAGATATGTCTGACGAGAGTTCAGGGGAGGAGAAGAGAATGAGGGGTGGGCATATATGCAAAGCGATACTGAAATTACATTGATCATTAATGAACAATAATGTGCACTAGGATGGACGATTTCAGTGTACTTTGTTTGATTATGGTAAGTCAAAAGAACAAAAGCCTACCAGCAATGACACATGGATTCAAAGTGGTTGAGGGTGTGGCTTTATGGTAGTGACCTTGCCTGATTTGAATAAGACCCTGGGCTTGATTCCCAACAATAGACCAAAAAAAAAAAAAAAAAAGCTTAATAACAAGTGTGTTCTAATGGAACATTATATAATTTGGCATCTAACAGTTTATAGGACACATGATTCTCCCCCAAACATGTTAGATTTATAAAAGTTATACATAAGGTTCCATGAATAAACATATACACAGTCTGCTTACACACTTCAATTAGAAGTTTATCACAAAAGACAATTTCCAACACCTATATGTGTTTATAAGAGGGCTCTATGAAAATTTTCAGGTTATAACTGCAATTTTGTACAAAACATCTGAGTCAGTTGGCAAAGAGCCGCCCTCCCTGCTTCATCCCATGGAGCTGCCAGGACAACCTCACACCCAAGCCACTCAGGAACAGGATGGCCCGTGAAATCCACACACCACTTAAGTAATAAGCATCCATGCAAGATCCTTTGGCAAATGTTAGCAAGTAGGTTGAAATAGTGACGATGAAGGATCCCAAGCCAAGATATTTTTTAGGCAAATAAAGGAGAACAACCTTTTGATCCTCTCAATAGATACAGAAAGAAATTCATAAAACTAAACACCTATTGGTAAAACTCAATAAATGAAAATAGATTGGAAGCCTAGCTGGGTGGCACATGCCCATAGTACCAGTTCTTTGGAGATGGATGCAGGAGGATTAGGAGTTTAAGGCCAGCCTTGGATAACATAGCAACTTCAAGGCCAGCCTGGGCTACTGTTTCAAAACTAACCCCCCACACAACTCATAAATCCAAGGTAACAACAGTTAAGTCAAACCAAAACAACAATACAAAACAAAACAAAAACAAAAAGGAAAGAAAGTAAAGAAATAGAATAGACTCCCAGACCTGAAAAGGGGGGACATGTTAGAAGCATTTCTGATAAATCACAAGGAAGACAGCAGCCTGCTATTCCCAGTCCCATTTTTGGAAGTTTTTCACATTGCATGAAGACACAGAGAGAGGGGGGGCGGAGAGAGGAAATATTGCTAATATTTGCAAATGACATGGTTTCTATAGCAAAACCAAAGTAATGCATATTATGAACTATTTGGAATAATAAAATTTAACAAAGCTGGTGATCAATAATATGCAGAAGTTAGCTGTGCCTCTAGGCCTTAGCAGCAAATAATTAAGAAAACAATGAACCTTTGTTATAACACTAATAATAAATTAGATTAAATAAATAAAAGAGATTAAAGTATTATTTATGTGAAATGACCAGAAAAGGCAATTTTGTAGCAACAGAAAGTGGATTCGCAGTGTTTGCTTTGGGCTGGGGGAAAGGTTGGGGAATGGGGGTTGACTGCTATGGGGGTTTCTTTTTGGAGAAGACAGAAATGATCTAAGGTTAGACTGTGGTGTTGGTTGCATAACCCTGTGAATACACTAAAATATTGTGCACTTTAAATGAGTGAGTCAGAAGGAAGAGGAGAGGCAAACCCAGACTGGGAGAATATATCCACAATACGTAGATTCAGCAAAAGACACTGAGCCAAAATATATAAAGAGTTCCTACAAATCAATAGGAAAAAGACAAGTCAATTAAAAGGGGAAAAATACTTTAATGGTACTTTACATGTCTAATTGGCCAAGCTAGTCATCTGGAAAATGTAAGTTGAAACCACATGAGGTATTACCTCACCTCTCCCATGAATGGCTGGAAAGTTCCAGTCATCAGTCATGATGGGAACCATGGCCAAGGTCATACCTTGCTGGTAGGATGTAAATTAGTTAATGCTGTCATTTTGGAAAGGGCTTTGAAAAACTATTAGGGCTCAAAGTGGTGCATGCATCTGGAGTTCATTTGCAGTGTCTAGAGACCCTGGCACACCCATTCTCTCTCTCCTTGAAAATAAATAAATAAATATTAAAGAACTATTAGGGTTCAACAGAAAACCATTCTACAGCTCTGTAATTTCACTGCTAAGTACATTTTCAAGAAAAAATGAGTTCAATGTCTTCCACAAGGCATGGCAAAAATGTTCATAATAACTCAATTTGTAAAACAACTCAGCAGTCAAATAAATGAATGGTGAAATATCCATAAAATTGATTACTATATATTTGTAAAAAGACCACACCTTTAATCCCAGCACTCAGGAGGCAGAGGTAGGAGGATCTCCATGAGTTTGCGGCCACCCTGAGACTACGTAGTGAATTCCAAGAGTGCCTGGGCTAGAGCGAGATCCTCCATGATGGAGAATTTAAATCCTGTTTGGGGAAGAAAAGGGTGGACACAGAGTACTCCCCCTTTGTCTGCTGCTTCTCAATTACCTTCAGCTCAAATCCATGTCAAAGAGGCATATTTTGGGGTGACTTATTCTGATTTCCTTCACCCCAAAACGGTATCCAGTGGCTTACAGGGAGTGTCTTCCTCAAGAGCCAATGGCTGGCTCTTATCACCCTGACTTGAATGGACTAGATGTCTGTCTCTGGCCATAGGACAAATTTTCTGTAGTTCACTGCTTGAATTGAGCCAATTATCCTCTCACCTCATCGTTTGCTTTGGGAGCAGAGAGAGAATGGCCAGCAAGTTAGTGGGGGAGAGAAGCCCATAGACTGAGAGGGGGGAAAAATATGAGAAACTGTCACCAAAGAAGGGGAGAAAGTTGAGTGAAATTCATAAACATGGATATATAGCAATGGAATTCAGCCCCCCATATCTCAGTAAGGCCCGTTAGCAAAGGTTAGCAAGAGAGCTCTGGTCCAGGGAGGCCTGGCTGGGCTCACTAGCTGAGTGCCTTGAGTTGGTAGTTGGAGAATAGAGCCAGAGTAGTGCAGATAGGACAGATGTGGAGGCCAGAGATTGACCTTGGATGTCTTCCTCAACATCCACCCACCTTATTTATTGAGATCGGGTCTCTCCATGAACCTAGAGCTCACCAATTTGGCTAGTTTAGGAAACCAGCTTGCCCAAGGGGTCTGTCTGACTCCACCTCCCTGGCACTGGGATTATAGCTACACACTACAGTGATAGGTATTCACATAGTGCTGGGGATATGAACTCAGGTCTTCATGTTTTCACAGCATGTGCTTTCCCAACAAAGCCATCTTCCTAGCCCACATCATCTCTTCTGCTAAGGGCTGAATGTATCTCTCCATCAGGACTGCAGCACTCCCAGGAACACTCAGGGAACCAGCTCTTTACTTAAACATGCAGTGACATAAGGGCCTTCCAGCTTGTGTTAATGTCGAGTAAAGGGACATGGTCCTGTTGTTAAGGTCCTCCAGGAAAGTCTGCAGATGGTGTGGGTCCCGTAGAGAGCATATTCCACCTGGCACACAGCAGTGCTGGAGGCTGGCTTTAGTCACACAGCTGCAAGCACCCAGATGACTTGCCAGTCCCTTCTCTATTCATCCATGAAGCCATTAGTGGAATAACAAAGGTTTGAAGCACCCATTCCATTGCAGCAGCCTTCCTCTGCCCACAGGTGCCTCTGGGAGGATGGGCAGGGTTAGGGTTGAGGGATGGACCAGCAGGGTTGCCTTGGCTACTAGCCTTGAGCCCAGCAGGTGTATTCAGAAATTTCACCTTTTCTTTCCTCTGCATGGACCTCAGGCTGGGAGACCCTGTGCCAGTGTCCGTTGGTGGGGATGGTTCCAAGCTATGGAAGGGCACCTTCTGCCCGGCTGGCAGGTCACAGTTCACTGGGGCTTCATCAGAGCTCATTAGCACCAGTACTCTTGTGAGTGCCAGGCAGCTAGGTCTGGCTTCTGCAGCTTGCTGGCAGATGGTAGAATACAGAACTTCCTGAGCAGGTATTAGGTACTTAGGTGTGTGGATTCTAAGGATGTGTGAGCTCCCAGGCCTTTCTACTCCAGTTCTGAGCAGCTGTGTCTACTACCCCACAGTGCCCAAAAGTGTTCTCTATGTTCAAAGGTCTGGGGAATTCTGTCCTGGTGATCCATATCTGGAAAGCAGCTAAGTGTCACATCCTGTTAACTGCTCTTGTGCTGGTTTAGGTCAAAAATTCTCCAGGCTTCAGATCCCACCCAGGGAGTTGAGTCTGAGGTGGGAACAAGCTATTCTGCTAGTCTGGAGACCCTACGGGCTAAAGGGATTGGTTTGTGTTTTGGCTTTTACTGAAGCCTGGTTGATACACACAAGACTTCTGTTGGGCCCTGAGGCTATGAAGCTAAAAATTACACTTGAAGTCATTACAAGGCAGTGTGGTGAGCGCCAATAACCTGCATGCCCAGAATTTTCTGGACACTCCAGAGACTAGAGCTTTCCCAGAGAAGGCCGCTATTGGCTGACCTCAAGGACAAGAAGGAGAAGGGAGGGAGAAAGCTACTCCAGGCAGAGGAAGCATCCGGAAATATCTCAGCTGGGAGTGGGTAGGGTCAGCTTGGGGCAACCTTGTGTGTTTGGCTCATAAGAGGTCTGCATTTTGTGTGAGTAGGTAGGGAATAGATCAGGCTGAGGCTGACCTGGGCCCCAACTGCCCTAGACATTGCTCTTGGCGGCCTTTAGGCTGGGGCAGGTTGCTCACCCTTCCTGAACCTCATGGAGGTCTCTAAATAATCTGCATTTAACCAGATGAGGTGGTGAGTGCTTGTAATCCCAGCCCTTGGGAGGCTGAGACAGGCCAGGGGTTCAAGGCTAGCCTTAGCTACCCTATCACAAACAACAAGAAAATGGCTGTAACTGTAATATACATGGTCACTGGAAATGAGAGATGAGAAAGCTCTTTGCACAGTGCTTGGCATCTTTTGACGTTATCTCAATAAACCAGCATCCCGATTCCCCAGCTCTGTGACCGGCAGCTGGTGGGCAGGCGAGGGAGCAGAGGGGAGTGTTCGTAAACTGGAGCTGGTAGAATACTGTCTTTCCAGGTCTGGAGAATGGTGTGCAGTGAGGGGAGAATGGGAGGAGGAAGGATTGGGGACAGGGTGGGGAGGGCTGGTGTGTCAGGCAGGTAAATGGAAGTGGAGGTTTGGGCACCTTGTCAAGCAAGTAAGAGCGGGAACCATTCTAGAGACCTTGGTGATATGTCAAGAGAGGGGTTTCTAGTTCCTACTTCTGGAGAACAGTATATTTGAGAGGCTGGTGAGGAGACTGAAAGGTAGTCAGGAACGGGATGTGGAGAGAAACCAAAGGGCAATAGAAGTCACTGCATGGAAGTCACATAGACCCTGCAGACAGCGAGCACTTAGTGACCAGACACCAGAAAGTCAAGGTGCTTTTCCTAGTGCAGTTTGGAATGCCAGGACCTGGAAATCACTGGAAGGTTGCTGAGCAGGTTCAGGGTCTTGGGAAAAGGTGCTGTGCACAGGCTTCATGTGGAAGGGAAGGAGCCTTGGGCTCCAGAACTGCTTCTACTGGGGAGGGAGGAGAGGAGGCAAGAAATCAGCAGGCTGCATGGTGGAGGGGGTGGGACAGGGAACTCATGGGGGCTGATGCTCTCACACATGTGGAACGATGTGTGTCAGCATGAGGAAGGAGTAGAAACCAAGTGGGGAGAGGGGCTGAAGTGCAGAGGTGGCTGGGCAGGCAGGAGGTGCTCGTCTTGATGGATCAGCACACATGCGTGGCCAGATCCCCTTCCTTCTGCAGTGGGTCCTGGGGGGGAGGGGCGGGGCTTGAGGTGACAGCTCACCCGGATAGTGTAGGAGGAGGGCAGGAGTTGTTGACATAGGTGCCTTTTCCCTCCTGGATATGTTGTCTGGTTTTTACCCCGGACTATCTCTGGAGACCGAGCTGGGGGTCACCACGTTGCAATTATGTCTGCTATTTTTAAATTTGGTGCCTTTAACAAATGGGGTATGGGAAGAGGCTTTGAGGGAAGGATGGAATTTAAACCACATCCTGGGGTAATGAGATCTCTGTGGAGCCTCGCTTCCTTTGTTCCCACTGCCAGAGCCTGCGCCTCTGCCTAACTTTCTTGGAGGCATGCATCTCAGCTTGTCTAATGGGATCCACTTCATGTTCCATACGTACCTGTGTTGGTACAAATCAGCCCCTGGTGGGGACGCTTCAAGGAGATGAACACCTTCACTTGTGGTCATGAGTGGACAGCTGCTGGCCAGTTCTTCTAAGAGTACCCTTGAGCTGGAAGGAGAGAGGGAGGATTGTCATGGAAAACCTGGAATATGGAGGATGTGTGGTTCCTATCTCCACCCTGGAGAATGGAATGGGAGAAGGCTCTGAGCCACTGGCCTTTGGGAGCCCTCCTGCTGCGGAGTGGTATGGGAGGGTGGGATGAGCCAGGATGCCTCTGGGAACCCCTGGAAGAATCCCTGTCCAGGTGCTGACTGACTAGGATCCATCACTTTTGGAACTGTGGGGTAGGGCACACCTCCAATTCAAGATGGGATCCCACTTCCCTGGTCCTCATGGAAGTGCCTTTGTAGCCGCTTGCTGCTGGCTTTATGTAGCTAGACTGGGGTCACTGTCTTGGTTTTCCAAAACACAGCGGATGCAAAGTTCAAGTATTTAACACAGTATGCTCAGGGATGATAAAGGGGAAATAAACACAGAAAGTAACTTGAAACCTATGCATTTGTCAGGCACAAGGACAGACTTCCTCTCCAGCTGGAGGGTCCCCTTCTGGCCTTTATTCCTGACTCTAGGCTCTTCATACTGTGACAAAGGTTACCTTTCTCTTCCTCTCCTAGCCAAGGGAGATAGCTTTACTTTTCAATCCCAATCGACAAGTTCCTGAGACTCCATCATGTCAGAGATAAACAGGAAGGGGCACAAGCTCCATACTTTGGGGGGTCCACTTTTCTCTTGCTCCAGCAGAAGCAGAGATTCTGAGGCCCTCTTTTAGGACAAGATCCCCCCTTCTTGTATATTAGTTAGTGTTGCAATTGGCGTTTCATTACTGCACAGAAAAGAACCTGGTCAGAAGTGGCTGTGGAGGGAGAAATGGGTTTATTTTGGCTTAAGGACTCGAGGGGAAGTTTCATGACTGCAGAAAAAAATGGTGGCATGAGCATCACCTCCTGGCCAACATCGGGTGGACAATAGCAACAGAAGAGTGTGCCAAATACTGGCAAGGGGAAGCTGGCTATAGCCCCCATAGCCTGCCCCCAACAACACACTTCCAACAAAGTTCTAATTCCAAAACTGCCATCAGCTGGGGATCAAGCATTCAAACCACTATAGACACGTGTGTGTGTGTGTGCTCGCGCGTGTGCACATGCGTGTGTTTCATTTTGTAGCCCAGACTGTCCTTGAACTCAAGATCTTCCTGCCTCAGCCTCAAAAGTGTTGCAATTATAAGCTTATGCCATCCTGCTTAACTCATTTTTACTCTATTTCTCAGATTGTTTCAGAAACCAGGTGATTTTTTTTGTGGTACTAAGAAATGTTTTATATTTATTTAGTTAGGTTTTTTTTAACCCCGCTGAATTTCTTTCTTTCTCTCTCTCTCTCTCTCTCTCTCTCTCTCTCTCTCTCTCTCTCTCTCTCTCTCTTTTTGACATAGCTAAGACAATCTTATCAAGGCAAACACATCCTTCCTGCCCAGCCATCTATGGTCATCTGTGCTGGCCTTGAACTCACTATGTGGTTGAAACTGACTTTGAATTGCTAATCATTTGCTTCTGCCTTCTAGGTGCTGGGATGACTGGCCACTGATGATCAGGTCCTTTATTATTTATTTATTTATTTACTTATTTTTTCCAGCCCAATTTTTAAAAATATTTTATTTATTCATTTTTTTTTCAGGTCCTTTCTTGAAGCTTCCTCTGAGACAGATGAAAGGGCCTCACTTCTCCCTAGGGCCTAGGCAATTGTTAAGCACTGTTAAAACCACTATTAGTGTTAATGATAAGTTATTCAAGGTCTTATTGTAGGCTCTCCTCCTGATGTTAATTTTCCTGTAAAATAAGCAGACGTGATGGGATGGGCTATTTGACTCAGTTGTCAGCTGCTGAAATCTCCCTTGCTGTCCTGGCTGCATTGAGCAAAAGGACTGTCAGTCAGCCAGCCAGCTTGCCTACCTTTATGCAGAACTCCACCTGCTGCACACCTTGGGGACTCCGTGACAGCCACAGCTGCTGGCTCTGGCTCCTAAGGCTGCTGACACAGCCAGGACTGTAGTTTGTACTGGTCTTTCTGAACTCTAGGCGATCCTACAGCCATTTCCATCCAGGCCACAGCGGAAGCACTTCCCCTGCTGTCTTAGGTATGGTGCCGCATGTATAAAATTCCAGCACTTGGGAGGCTGAGGCAGGAGGATTGCTGTGAGTTCAAGGCTAGCCTGGGCTACATCGTAAGACTGTCTCAAACAACAACAAAAGTTTAAAAAAAGGCCCTAAAAGGCAAACCAAATACCAACAACAAAAAAAGAGTACAATCATTTGATTGGTGCAAACACCTTCACTTGCATGGGAGGTGTGCTGTGATTGGTGCAAACATCCCTTCTTTCTGGAAGCAGACTGTTCAGATCACTTGGAGAGCCATCCTGAGACCCATCCCATGTTCCTCTCTGGTGTTGCAACAAAGGTCACATAAAAGGCTTCTCTCAGAGGTGTGTTGCCTCTTTTTAGTAACAGGAGGGCAGAAGCAGTGGCAGTCACAGCAGAGCACAAGCGACAGCCGCAGCAGAGGTGACAGCAGGCTGAGCTGCAACCACAGTGGTGCCGGGCTGGTGCACAGGGAGAGATGGAGCCACCCGACAGGTGGCCAGTGGCAGCGACAGGGCTGCAGTGGTTGCTTCTTCAACGGTGACAGCGGCAAGAGCCAATGGACCATTTTGAGAGAGTGGCCAGGATGGGAACAAGGAGCAGAGGGGAGAGTGCTGAGGCTGAAGAAGACCATGGGCTGTGGGCCCTGGCCACTGGAACTTTCAAAAAACCGTCAAGACTTTAGGGCCAAAGTCATCAGACACCCAGCTAGGGAGGTGGAATGCCGGCTCTTGTCAGGTGCCGAGGAATCCCAATACCTAGATCTGCTCAGAAGCTGCAACAACAGGGTCTGCCTAGGGCTGAGCAAGCCTGATCCCAGGCCTCCTCAAGAGCCCTGACACCCAAACAGTGGAGTCTCACTACTGGAGGCCAGCGTACACACCAGAGGGCACCACCTGCTGCTGCTCCCTCTGATCTGCTGCTGCCAAACATGGAGGAATACAAAGATTCCACAGACCAGCACCTGGAGAGCTCCTCCTTGCCTCCCTCTGATTTCTATCCACAAAGAGCAACAGGACCTCACCTAGCTATTTGGTAACACTTCTTGGTTGCCCTTTCCACAAACCATGCTAAAGCCATGGGCCACCCTAAAGGTGCCATCAGGCTTAGGGAAGCAAGTCTATGATGCAGTGCTGGTATTGTAGCTATGATGTGTTGTCTCGGGGGTCTTCTTCCTGTGCTCTGTTGATTTATCAACACCTCAATGATGTGGCCACAGGTCAGGACTCCATTCCCAATGCATCCTACAGCCAGACTTTCGATCTGCTAATGTAGCCACAGGAGGCACTTGTGATTTTAGCCTTGTGGACAGCAGCTTTGGGGTCACCATGACTCCTGGGCCCATGGGAGGCATGCTTTGTACCCCAGGGTCTATGAGGAAGGGATCAGACCCTGTTCTAGGGGCTGAAGGCACATCTCAGACCTAGGGTCGGTGTCCTCCTTTGAGACAAAAGTAGAAAACAGTGAGCACCCCTAGGCTCTGCCCTTAGTGGGCTGGCATCTCTGGCAGGTGTAAAGAAAGCAAGACTGTGAGGGGAAGGCAGAGGAAGGAGCCAGTTCTTAGAGATCATGGGGTGAGGAGAGTGGGATTCTCTAGGCTGGGGTGTGGGGTTCTTGGTTTCCCTCCCCAATCAGGCCCCAGAATATCACTTACTCACCAATGAGAGTGGGATTCTCTAGGCTGGGGTGTGATATCAATGGGGGCCGTTGGTTCCCCTCCCCAATCCTTATGCACCTTTCGGTTAGATCAGTCTGCTGCTCAGCACCTGGAATCTAGTGTGACCATCTTGCATGGATACCACCAGCGTTCTTGGGGCGACACCGCCCTCGTGTGGTCTCTGTGAGCACAGTCCGCACCCAGTCCCAGGCTGCCCTTTGGTCCATCTGTTTTCTAGTCCTTGGATGTCAGGAAACAGTCTTTAGCCACCTTGGCTGTCTCTTTGTTTCTGGTCTGTGCTAGGCACATGGCGATCTGTCTGTCTGCACGGCTGGCTAGGGCTGTCTCCTGTCTCTTCTCGCCAGTCTGCTTGGCTCTGAGTTTCCCTATCTGTCAGTCTGACATTCCTGCCCTGCTCCCGTGTCTGTGTCCCTGAGCTGGGGTCATGCTTGCTCTCCTCCAGTTGGGGCTGGTTCTTGGGAAGGCTGGGAGTGGCGATGGGGGGGGGGTTGCAGTTTGCTCTGGAATGAGTCAGGATCTCCTGGAAGGCTGAGTTCCCACCCAGCAATGACCTCAGTGGGGGAGTGGGGGTGCACAAGGGCACAGTAGAAGCCTGCTGAACTTCGCACGGAGACAAGAGATTTTCCGAATTATGTTTATGGGGCTGGTGGAGGCATTCCAGTGTGCGTCAGAGGACAAGAATGAGAGAGCCTGTCGGTGGCCAGCCTGGTACTGGGCCGTGGGCCATGGACCTGCCCTGCCTCCTCTAGGGAGGACCCAGCATGTGACATTCTGGGCAGGGATAACTGCGGTTGCTTGTATGCAGAGATTTCCTAACCTTCTTAATCCTCATTGAGACTTCTGTTGTCTCAGGGCCTTTGCACAAACTCTTTCCTGAAGTTTCTATTTGATGTCTCACTTAGAAGTCATTTCTTCTGGGCTGGGATGTGGCTGGGTTGGTACAGTGCTTGCCTATCATGCACAAAGCTCTCTGAGGATCTCCAGCACCCCATAATGTACTTGTGCATGTAATCTCAGCCCTCTGGAGGTGGAGGAAGGAGATTAGAAGGTCAAAGTCATCCTCGGCTACATAGTGAGTTTGAGAAGTCTTCTCGGGTTGACAGTGTCTGAGATGGGCTTCCGCTGTGCCACTTGACTCCCCTACCTGTGTGTATTGCTGCACCACCGAGCTCTGGCCCTTCCTGGCCCTCAACAGACACTTGCTGAAAGAATATCCTAGAGTCCCCCATGGTCCCACCAGATGTCACCTCCTCCCTTCCTTCTCTGTGTTCTGTCTGTCTGTGTGGATGGATCTATGGTGCTCCTCTGACACTGTGACGCCCAGTGCAAGAGTTCCTTGTGTCTATCATGTGTGATGGTTTACATCTGTCATCACAACTCCATAGGATGGGACACTCAGTTCCCCAGCTGTACTAGCCACATTTCAGGTGCTCAGTGTCCATGTGGTGTCCAGGGGCCAGTGGTGACAGAGCAGATGCAGAACATTGGTTTTGCCACAGGAGAGTCCATTAGTCAGCACGGTCCTGGAATAAGCTTTGGAAAACAGCTGTTCTGAGATTCTTTCCCACTCTTGGAACGAGGAGGATAAGACCATGACGTGTCTGTCTCAGAATCCCCAGGGCCCAATATGTCTGGTCATACATTTGTTAGATGGACAGATGGATGATGTATGTGTGTGTATATAGATTAGTGTATGGATGACCATATGGTTGTATGTATATGTATGCACACACGTGTATGTATGTATGTACATGGATGGGTGGGTGATATGGTGGTTTGCATGTAAAATGCCCCCCAGAGCCTCATGTATTTGTGAGTAAGCCTCATTCTCAATGCTCAGCGGGTGGATCCTTTGGGAGGTGGCATCTTCTGGAGGAGCTGTGTCACTGAGGACAGATCTTGAGGTTATTAGTTATTAGTGTTCACTAGCTAGCTCACTTACTCTTGCTACTACCGCCCAGCTGACGTGACAAGATATGAGCCAGTTTCCTGCTCTCTGCCATGATGAAACTTCCCCTCAAAACTTTAAGCTGAAATAAACTCCTTCTTCCCATGAGTTCTTTCAGGTTGGGTGTTTTGTCCAAACAATGAGAAAGTCACTGCTATAGCTGAGCATATGGCTGTACATATGTGTGTATGGATAGATGTCTGAATGGGCAGGTATACATGGTTGGATGGATGGATAAATATATGGATGAGTAGATGGATTATGTATGTAATATGGATGTATGGATGGATGATGGATGAACATATGGATGACAATAGTGTTGAGTAAATGGAAAATTATCTGTATATATATGCATGTATGTATGACTGGATGAATGAATATACTGATGAATGAATGCATTAATGGTCATATGAATGGATGCATATATATATATATATATATTAGTGGGTGGCCATCAGGTGACTAAGGAGCACAAGTACTTGGGGGTCCCTGCAGGTAAGGTGGTGAACTGAAGAGCCAGCCTTGCAGACCTCATGCTTTGGGGTTCAGCTCAGACGTATCACAGGGTGGAAGTTGGCAAAGTGGCTGGCAGTAAGCTAAGGTTGGGGGGGAGCTCTTTCAGGCTACAGGGAGATGCACTGGGCCTTTCTCTATACAGGAGACTTGATCCCCAAGAGGGGGCCAGGATACTGAGAGTTAATGCACAGCCTAACCTAGGCCGGAAAGGAGTCAAGGCAGTCCTGGGGAACAGTCCTAGCACAGCCTTCCTGGAGCTGGGCCTGCACAGCCAAGGCCACCATGGTTAGAGCAGGGTCTGATGCAGAGAAGCTGAGCGATGGTCTCTGTCCTGTCACTGGAGCTGCTCTCCCGGAAGGTTCCTAGACAACTTGTCCTGCTTGTTTGGATGGCACAAAGGAGAGAGAAATTTGCTCAGCCCTGGGCAGAGATAGTGTGGCTGGCTGGTCAGGCCCACCCTATACACACACTCACAAATGCAAACATATCCACTTACATGTGCACAGACACACGTTTACACAAACACATATATGCACATTCTATCACAAACACTCACATGCATGTTTAAACACACATGTATGGATGTTCATGTGTTCACACTCCCAGGCCTTCCTAGACACAGATGTACACACATATACCTCTCCCTCAAAACTGAGGGTACTCCCTGGCTAACCTGTGACATTGTTAACAAGAAGTCTCAAGGAGACAGGACAGGGATGTGGACCCTGTATTCCATATGTGCCATGCCCAGGTGAAGAGTCCAGATAGTGTCTGGTAGGCTTTAGTGCTCAGGTATGTTACAGAGCTGAGGAGCCCAGCTTACCTGCTTTGGGCCCTGGATCCCTGAGGGGCAGCACTGAGTCCAGCCTTTGGATTGGGCGGCTTCCAGGGAGTCTTTCCTTCTCCTCCAGACATGCTCACCCTGTAGGCCACGTCACACAGAGCCACATAGGTGCCCCCTGTCTCCCAAATGCAGGACTGTCTGGGATAGGAATGCTGCTGTCCACCAGGCCTCCCTGCCCCCGGGAGGAGTGGAGCTGAGGAGGGCACAGCAAGCTCTTTCCTTTATGAATTACACAAGCATATCTGCTCCACACTACAAGCTTAAAAATACAGAAACAGCTGGGCATGGTGGTGCACACCTTTCATCTCAGAACTTGGGAGGCAGAGGTAGTGGGATCACTTTATGGCCGCCTGAGACTACATAGTGAGTACAGGAATAGGGTAAGACCCTACCTCAAAATCAAAACAAAACAAAATACAGAAACACACATAAAACATAAGTTGAAGTCTCTCTCTAAATTCCTACCCTTTCAGCCTACCTCAACCCTTCCTATGGAACCATTAATAATTTATACTGCATCTCTTTTCAGGCCTTTTATATATGATAGTTGAATAATTCAAACAAGCACACATGTTTTAGTTACCTTATCAATGCTGTGACCAAAATGCCTAGCAACAGCAACTTGAGGGAGGATTTATTTTGGCTCATGGTTTTAGGGGATCCAGTCTATCAGAGCAGTGAAGGCATAGTGGCCAGGGGCTATGTGACAGCAGGAGTGAGAGGCTGCTTGCTCACATCCCAGAAGATTAGGAAGCAGAAAAAGGGGCAGGTTGGATTAGCTGGCATTTTTCTCTTTTTCCTTCTTTAGTCTGGGACTCCAGCCCATGGGATGGTGCCACCCACTTTCAGGGCAGATCCTCTTAGTCAATCCTACCTGGAAAAGCCCTCATGGACAAGCCTAAAGGCGTGTCACATTAATGCCCTAGAAGCTCTTTAATCTAGTAAACTGACAATCAAAATTAATTAGCATATACACATATCTTTATTTAAATAAAAGGAAGGACAGTTATATACGATCACATACACCAGTCTGTATCTTTTTGTTGTTGTTTTTTTAGTTTTTCAAGATAGGGTCTCACTCTAGCCCAGGCTGATCTGGAATTCACTATATAGTCTCAGGCTGGCCTTGAACTCACTGTGAGCCTCCTACCTCTGCCTCCTGAATGCTGGGATTAAAGGTGTGCACCGCCATGTCTGGCACACACCAGTCTATATGTTGATTGGCCCACGTCAGTGCATATGAACTACTTGATGGTCTTTCCTGCTGCAGAGCATTCCGTAGTATGGATAGACTTTATTGTTTGAGACAGGGTTTCATGCCTCAAACTCACGATATAGTGAAGGATGACCTTGAAGTTCTGACCCTTCTGCCTTCATCTTCTGAGTACTGGGATTATGTAGGGCTGGGGATTAAACCTAGGGCTTTGTGTATACTGGGCAAGCATTTTACCAACACCAGTTTTACTTTTAAAACCACTGTCAGCAGTGGACATTCAGATGGTGTTCATCATCTTGCTACATTTATGTAGCCATACGTATCCTTATACACACACCATACCCACGTCAAGGTTTTACTGACTAAACTCCATGAGAGGAACCAGAGGGAAAGGGGGTGTGCACTTGAAGGGTGGTGGTGGTGTGTAGGGTTTCTTGATGCAAGCTCCCATGTGTGTACCTATATGTTCACGGAGCGCAGCCCTCGAGGTCTGATCCCCACTCTCTCAAGGTGGCAGGACCGCATGGCGTGGCCCTTCACATGATCACTCCTTCACATGATCACGATGTCATTTTTAGGACTATATTTGTAGGACCTCCTTAGTCGTAGTTCATTACTGTTTCATGTTTAGACAGTTGTTTTTCACCTTTACTCTTCCTTCAAGGCCTTGCCCTCATTCTCAGAGAATGATCTCACTTCCTGTCTTGCTGAGAACACCAAAGCCACTAGGAGAGAATGTCCACAGTCCCCCCACCTGCACCATTGCCTGTGTCCTGATCCTTCCTATGCTGAGGTCACCCCTCTGCTCCATATAACCAAATCCTTAAAAATATATGACTTATAAAAATATTGACCTTATACTCCATAAGATCACCTTTACAAGTGTACAACTCAGCAGTTTTTAGCATCTTTGGAGTTGTGCAACCCTCAGAACTCCCCAGTCCCATAACACCCCCAAACAAAACCTTGTACTCATTAGTAGTATCACCCCCACTTTTCCTCCTCCTAAACCCTGGCGATCTCAAATGTGCTGTCTGCACAGAGGTCCAATACCTCTATAGGTTCATCTCTCCTGGACACTTCCTATCAAAGGAATAACACAGCCTGTGATCTGTTGTGACTCGCTTATCTTGGACTATTTTTTCGATGCTCACTCATATTACAGCTTGATTCAATATTTCATTCCCTTTTAGGGCAGAATAATATTCCATTGTATGGATATACTGCATTTTGCTTATCCATTCACTGGTCAATGGAGATTTAAGTTGTCCCCACCTTTTGGCCATAATAAACAGTGCTATAATGGATATTGTTACCAAATCCATAACACCATATGCCAAGCACTGAAAGCTTTACAGAAGTGAAAAAGACAGCTAAACAAAAGGATGCAGAAGGCCTGTCTCAACTATGCCTCTCCAGTGTTAGGGTTTGGGGATATTTATGGAATTCATGTGAAAGCAGGTGAGTGAGTGCAGGGGAAGTCTCGAAGGGTTATTCAGGACTGGAGGGCAGATGGCTATTTTCAGTCTTTGGGTGAATGCATGCTTTTATTTCTCTTGAATTTATACCTGGGAGTGGAATTGCTGGGACACAGTTTACACCCCATTTTTAACTTTCTGAGGAATTGCCATGAGGTTCTCCAAAATGGCTGCCTCTTTTCACATCCCCACCGGCAGGGCCAGAGAGGTCCAATGTCTCCCAGTCCTCATGGACACTTGTCAATCTCTGCCTTTTTATTTATTTATTTCAGAGAGAGGAGAGAATACAGGCATGCCAGGACCTCTTGCCACTGCAAACTAACTCCAGACTGTGTCACCTTGTACTCCTGGCTTTCTGTGCCCTGGGCTGACTTTGACAGCAAGCACCTTTAACCACCGAGCAATCTTCCCAACTCAGGACCTGCCCTTTTTATTTGTTTATTTTTTTTCTTTTTCCTTTTTTTGGAGGTAGGGTCTCCCTGTAAACCAAGCTGACCTGGAATTCACTATGTAGTCTCAGGCAGGCCTCAAACTCACAGTGATCCTCCTACCTCTGCCTCCCGGGTACTGGGACTAAAGGTGTGCACCACCACGCCCAGCAGTATCTGCCTTTTTATTTGCAACCATCCAAATGGCCCCATGGAAACCTTTCTCAGCCCTGTCTTAAGGATTAGTTTCAATGAGTAGATGGAGTCCAGTCTTCCTCTGTCCTGGTTTCTCCTCCTTTTCCTCCTCCTTTGGCTCCTCCCTGTTCCTCTACAATTACCATACCTCGAGATGTCATAGGGCTCTGGGGCTCAGTCTTTTGTTCTATGGGGTCTTGGAGATCTCCTTCAGTCTCAGGAGTTAAATGTCACCCAAGTGTTGCAGGTTTTTAGACCCTAGCTCCCTGATTCCAGACTCTGTTACTCCTGGATGTTTGAGGGGCAGTTTTTTTTTTTTTGACATAGGGTGTCATGTAGCTCAGCTGGCCTCAGCTTCTGAATAGTCAAGGATGACTTTGAACTCCTGATCCTCCTGCCTCTACCTCCTGAGTTCTGGGATTATCAGGATGTGGGACTGTACCCAGTTTATTCAGTGCTGGGGACAAAGCATGCTAGGCAAGCATTCAGTACCCCTGAGGGGCAACTTTGACTTCACAAATCTAGGTCTGTGTTTTCCCATCCATCCAGCCAGTCTACATCTTACTGGAGAGCTGTATGTTCCTTAAGGCATCAAGGTCATTCTCTTTATCACTCTGACTCCCCAAAGGCCCTCTCACCCTTATCTGTCACCAGGCTCCTTCTTGGAGGTCACAGTGGATAGTAATGGGTGTCCCTGCTCTACCATTGACCCATCACAGAGTGGGCTGGGGTGGTAGAAAATGCTGGCCTAGCATATGTGAGTTCTTGGGTTCAAACTTCAGTATGGTGTGAGTAAAAACAAACTGTTCTTCCTCTCAGAGCCCAGGAACTAGGCCCCATCTCACAGAGGCAAAGATCTCAAGATGACTTTTGAAGTCAGCCTTCAAGATCTGCCTGTCCTCACTCAACCCTATAAATTTCACTGGTCCCCAGACCCACCAGACATGACTCGCTGATCCTTTAGTCTGGGATGCTCCATCTCAGAAATCTACACGACATTCCTCAATGTCACTGCCTCAGTAGGACCATGTCTGGCCTCCTGTGTAGCATCACAACTCCCCCGGACACTTCCCACCTGCTTTCTGATTTATTTCCCTCCTTGGTGCTCACACCCGATGCCTCTGAGGTGCATGTTACACATTGGTCCTTTTGTTACCGCTTTGTCCCATTTGAGGGTGAGCTCCATAATGGCCAGGATTGTGGTGTAGTTGGACCACTCCTGTCTACACACTGTGCATTTGGGGCACAGGGGAGCTGAATCCATGCTCAGAGTTGGACATTCTTTCTGATGCTCTGGAGCAGTCCTGTGGCTATATCATAAGTGACCAGCTGGTGGCACTGTGATTGCAGAGATTGCGGCCCCATGGCTTGTCAGTCACTTTTCTGAGCAATCTACCTTGGCCTCTGAGGTAAAATGCTGGGGTGTGCACCTGTCAATGAATGTGCCTCCCAGGCCAGCCTGCCACGTGTTTCTCCCCTTCTCAGAACTCCAGAGCACCAGCCATTTCCTCCGGTCTGCTGAGGACCACTAACCCTGCCTCCCACCTGGCTCCAGGCCTAGGTGATAGTGAGGTGTCAGCCTGCCCCTGGGAGTTGAGCCCTTTCTCTGCTGGCAGCCACTGTCCTGTCTTGCTGTCCTTGAGCTTCCTGGAGCTCCCAGCCTAGGTCCAGCTTTGCTCATTTTCAGCCCCCAGGAGGCCTTTGCCCCCCTCCTCAGGAGACTGCCAGGGACCCTGCTGGCCATCAGCACAAGGAGGCACCAGCCAGAATTCTGATCCAGGTTGGGTTCTGCTGCTTGCCAGTTGGGTGGCCTTGGTCCAAAGTGAGCCTCAGTTTGGTCACGTGGCCAAGAGAAGGTGAGACACAGCTTACCTGGAGCACAGGGCAGATGCTTGCAAAAGCACTAGCTCCCATCATGGTGACAGGCAGCATGAGCAGGCCTTGCTCATTCACCTATGCAAACATCAGTGCAACGTGTCCTCCACATGCTGGCTGCTGTGCAGGGCTCTGGGCACCTGGAGGGACCAAAATGACCTTGTGCCTACATTCAAGAAGCCAAGAATTAATGGAAGAGGCAGTCTCAAGCCCACATGAAACAAAGTTAAATAACAAATATGAGATAAAGTCCAGAAGATGTCAGCAGGCTGCTCATGATGAATGGCCCACTGAACAGGAGAGACGGGAAATGATGTGAGCCAGCCAGAGGCTCAGGGATGTGGGAGCCATGGAGGTCATGACGGCTTGGGGCAGGAGGTGGAGGTCATAACTGTGGCTACGGAGGGAACCAGCCTGGGATAATGCCAGCTGCATACTTCTGTCCCTGACAGTCCCCAAAGCTGATTTTGGGCTAGATTCCAGACGCTATTCCCGACTGTGTTCTGTGGTTCAGGCTGGAGAAGAGGTAGAGGTGTTCTGTCACCTGCCTGGGGCTGTGCCTGGCATTAGCTGAGGCCACCTGGAGTCTGACCTGGCTCTTGCCCAGAGAACAGCTCCAAAAATGGTTCTGTGTCAGAAGAGGATGATGTTATGAGTAAAGGGGACCTAGATCCCATCACGGATGATTGGGGGGAAGGGCTAGTATTATCAGCACTGACAGGGCCTGGAGCCCCGATGCCCTCCAACAGGATCCTGCAGAGGAGGAGCATGTTGAGGGACACTGTCACCCTGTTCTAATGTCACCTTTGTGTAACATAAAACTGCAAGAGCTTGTGAAAGCTGACACAGCTAGGGATGACAAATGAACACTGAGGTTGTGAGCACTGTCTCCTGGTGAGATCTCTACTGTCATGTTCAGGAGCCTTGGAAACTTCTCTCCTGTTCTTTCTCTTCTTGCACCCAGGCCCACCCAGGCCTCTCAACGTCAGATCTGTGCCCAGGATGGCCAACTTTCCATGTCAATCTTGGCCATGCTGCCTGAGTCCTTTAATCCCTACC